>JAGDYQ010000030.1:759437-883790 GCA_021962125.1 Bulinus truncatus | reverse complement strand
TTTATACATGGCCACCCATGGTATATAGAAGAACAGACTTTCAAATTAGAAGCAAATCTTGAAAGCATGAAATTCAACATGTTAATGTGCTCTAATTCTCTTACCTCTAATATAACCTGAAGTAAGGTATTGTTACTGTTCAGAGAAAACAGCTGGGACTTCTTAGTTGAACAGAGAATAGGCTGCATCTAAGTGGAGTGAATATAGAGAAATATTTAAAAAAAAAGAGAGTCTGCAAAAATATTTACTTTGGTCTTCAACTTAGTCAAGGCTACAACCAAGTCTGAAAAGAATTAATTTAAGCTTTTGGGATTATCTAACAAAATGAACACATGTATAGCACCAGTAATGATTTATTCCCCCATCATAACAAAATTCATCTCATGAGTTTTATATTTCACAAATAATTGTAAGCTGCTATTGAAAGCAAAGTTTCACACAAAAAAATAATATGATGCCAAGCTTTAACCTTCACTAGAATGTCAAAAAAAAAAGTAAAATATGTAAGTAAACTGGACTGTTAAGAAGGTTAAAATGAAGTCAGCCTTATTACTGCATGCAATCATTCACGTATTGGGCAGATTTAAGAGAAAAATCGAGCAAAAAAATGAATGGAAACTATTAGCTTTGATGGATCAAAGTTTTGATCAGGTCGAGTTGCAGATTTATTGCAAGTAAAAAAAAAAAGTAAGTAAAAAAATAAAAACAGCGGGCTAGCACAGCATCAATTTCCTCAAGCTGAGGAACAGTGAGTTTGATTTCAGTGGCTCCAAGAGACAAAGTCTCAGCCCCCAGATTAACCGAGAGAGTTCAAGAGAGAGAGAGAGAGCACACCATCAATAGAATTACTTATTTGTATCTATTTATTTATAAATGTAAAACTGAGTATGCAAGTATCTAGCCCAAGCTATTTGAAAGCAAACCTACTAAAAAGTGCAAGGCAGATACCAATCCAAAATAAAATACACATTAAATAGGAATGACAACAATAAAAAAAACTTAGTGTCTTGATAAACTTATTAAACCCACTCAACCCCAGGAAAAATTGTACAGTTAACGCTGAAACTTTTTTAATTAGCAGTAATCGAGCAGACTAAAGAAAAATATTTTATTAAAAAAAAAAAAGGAATTTATAAAAATAAATGTGATAACCATACCTACAAGAGTATGTAGGCCAAGGCCCCATCTTTAAAACCCGTCTGTATCTGTATAGTAGTTAATAAAAACAAAACAGTTTTTTTGGGTAGGGTAATTGAAATGATCGAGAACCTTTTATGCTAAGATTTTTACAGATCCATCGAGGAACATTAGTGATTATGGAACATTTGTGAAAAAAAGGAAGTTATGGAGTTATAAGACTCTGGTACAAGGAAGTTGTTTTTAAAAGCATAACATCCATAATAAAAAGTTCTCAAAACAAAACAAAAAACAAAAAGTTTTAAAAAAATAAAAGATAATGAATTTTGACAGGACTAAAATAATACAATCAGTTATAAAACCCATAAAGCTGCAGTATATGTGCATGACAGCAAAGTAATAATTAAATGTGGCATTGCCAGAGCATCACGATCATGAAAATCAAGCTTTATATGTTATTTTTATTCTTTTTTTTCTATATCTTTGCCCAGGTCAATCTTTACTTAATCTATGAAAAAAATGATCAGTACTTGAAATAAATGAAATTTTAAAAAAAACATCAAACTAGATTAGAAATCTTCCAATTTTCTTTTTATGTTGGATCAATATTATGATTTTAATTCAAATGGCACAGTTAACTTAATGCATTCCATTTTAAATTATTGTTGATACTAGTGAATACTAATGTGTAGCTCAGGAAGATGTTAAACATCAGGGTGATCTAAGTGAATAAATAAGAAGAAAAAAAAATGAATTTAACTTAGCAGTAAGCTCAAAAGGGATTTTTATTCAGACTTAGGGTTATGTGCATACCCCTGCACATAACCCTACATAAGCTAAAAACGCTTATAAAAAAGTGTAATTTGAGTAAGATCAGAGACCATGAAAGGAAGAGTCCATCAAAATAAGACAAACTTTTTTCCTTCCATAGACCTACTATTCAGTATAGATAATTATGAACAAATACTGCAATTTTAATTACTCAGTTTTTTAATAAGTAATTACATTTATAGACTAAAACTGATGATTTTTTCAAAATATGGTGACATATTTTTTTTAAACTGGTAAATTTAGGATAGTTATATTACTGAGAGTTTATCTGCAAATAAGCTACATCAGAAAAAAAAATGTGTTTTACTTTTTCCAATTAGTAATTAACTAAAAACAACAGGAGAAGAAAAGCAAGTACTGAAAAAAATGTTTTGAAAAATTAAAAAAAGAATTATAAATAAAGGGATATAGGGTAAGCGCTTCTTCAAAAATATTACAACTCTGCAGGAAATAGAACTAATTCAAAAGTCTGTAAATGGTGTTATCAAACAAAACTATGAATTTTATTGTACTAGCTGCAAACCTGTACCAACATTTTGAAAATAAATTACAATATGTCAATGCTAATACATATTAATACTTACACATGCACATGAAGTCAATTTAAGAAAATACTTAAAAATTAATATGGTTATAAATATAATAAAAAAATATTGAGGGGAAAACAATGATTCCTGAATATTTGACCTGACCTTTAAATTTGCTGAAATCAAGATGGGTTTCCCTGATGGAGAAGTCTGCTTGAAAAGGTGCAATTTGTTATAACGCCAAAATAAGCAAATGTTTGATCAAAAACAGTTCCCAGTCTAATGTGCTTTGCTTGAAGCAAAATCAAAAGGGAAAAAAAGGGATAACAATTTTTCATTATTTTCTTTGTTATATTTTTCTTTGGATAACAGTAATTATAAAAAGTGGGATAATACCAACAAAAAAAAAGACATCAGCATAGAAATGCATACTTTTCTCTTTTTATTATACCATCCTTGGCATTTCTTAAGGAGTTGAAAATGCAGGCTTTGCAGCGCCTCTTGAGATAGACCCTGAAAACGTTGTTTTCTGAAATGTAATTTTTAAGAAAACATTTTATTTCTATTTTTTTCTTTTTATAAAAAGGAATGTTAAAGAAGTCAGTCATGGTGAGACAATTGATTTATAAACTAATGAAAAATAGGATTTATAAGCACAATAAAACATATGCTCCATGAGCCAAGCTTTGTTTGCCTTTAAAAAGTTCGATGATAAAGGATAGCCTTCAAAATATGAAGTTCTAGACTAGTGAAATATATAATTCTTACATCTATGCATCTGTACAGCTTGGACAGAGTCTCCAGAGCTCGACGAACAGTTGGGTACCACATCCCATGAAGATCGGCTGGAGACATGGGCATGTTACTTCCTGTATCATCCAAGCCTGTTAAAAAATATATACAATGTTCTAATAAAATGTAATTACTATCTTTTTTAGTTTGTTTGTACCATGAATAACTGACTTTTTTTTTTTTTAAAATATTATGTGAGATTTTATTTTATATTAATTGATGTACTGCTCTTTTCTGACCCTATTGACCTATCATAGAGCATACTAAGATTTATTTTATTAATTAAATGAAGGGCATACTTCTTTCCAAAGAAATTTCCTGAAGTTCATCCTCTTCATTTCCTTCACCATTCCTCACAGAACCATTTGAGACAAATGAAGAATCGTTGCTAGAGTCAGCAGCCCCAGTCAGCATGGCTACCTCTTGAGAAGTGCTTAGAGGCATTTGATGGCGTACGTGAGTGGACTTTTTTTGGTGGCTTTTCCCACTTTTAATACTCTCTGCTATGCTCTTTATTAAGATAAATTAGAAGACATTCACTAAGTTTTATTCTCATGTTAAATGTTTCAATATACAGATTATTCAGAGGTGTACTGTTTGGAAATTACCTCCATCATCTCCAGCTTCTCTGGATAGGCCAGGTCACCTGGGGCAGCATTATACTGGAGGATGTCAGACTTGATGTAGATATAAGTCCTGTAGACCAACCTCTCTTGGATATCCATCAGCATCTGCTGGCAGATGGACTCAAAAGCAGCAAGTTCTTGAGCTACACAGTGTTAAAAATATGTATAAACGCACATTTTATTGAATAACAATAAATAAGAAGTGATGAAATATATGTATACATTATAAGAAAGGACAGGATGACAGCTTCTGATTTGACTTTGGACCTTTTCCTAGTCCACCCATCTCAAAAATGGGTACCAGACAATTGATAAGGAATGTAAAAGCTACTTGTACCGTAAAAAATAGCAAATAGAGAATTTTTTTAAGGATTTATCTGTCTTTGCATAAGATGTAATTAATATTAAACCGCTTTTAACAAGAATGCTACAGAACAGATGCATGAAAAAAAGTCAGTCAAAAAATACAAAAAATTAAAAAGTGCGACATTTTTTTAAAGGGTTTAAAATGAAACCAAATTTGATAGTTTAATTTCAGAGCCATGTACCCCACAATAGTTAATTTATTAGAGTGAAATAAACTGCAGGAATAAACTTTTTTACTCACGATTCTGCTTGACGTGTTCCTCCATCATCTCCACTTTGAGGATGCTGCACAGCTCAGACAAAGTCTCTAGATGATTGATATGTATGATGAGAGGCCTGAACACATCATACAAGTTGTTGCAAATTCTTTCAAGCATAGCACTGTCAATGTCAACAATAAAACAGTAAGATTTTACCACATGTATTTCAATGATTCTCTATGATCATATTTTTTTAAATTATGCTAATTGTGAATATACATTTATTTCACATTCAGTGAGTTAACATTTTTTTTTGCCATCATTTGATGTTAAAAAAATAAAAAATCAATGCAAAAAAAAAAAATTGTAATGTGATTCGATTAAGCACAATTAAAATTAAGCCATTTGATTCAGATGACCAAAGAAACTAGATATTTTATTAAACCCAAATATTTTACACACTGAACATATTTATTTATTAATTTTTTTGCTTATTGAAATTAATATAACCAGCTGTTGAGGAACAACAAACTGGAAGCTATTTAGATAAAAAAAAACAGCCATTCAATGATATATGAACAAACAAACATTGGATATTAAGATATTTCTGTGTTTCTTTTGGCTGAGGAAAACTGCAACTTACTCTAAAAGGGGCGTGGCTTTGGAGAAGAAATTGAAGTACAGCTGGTACTCATCTTCACAGACATGAACCATAAATGCACAGCCACTTCTCATCTATTTAAAAAAAAAAAAATAAACAAGTAAGAATATGCAATTGGATCCACTGTACGCATGTTTGAAATCAGTTCCTTTAGTGATCACCAGAAACTGGTTTAGTACTTACCAAAGCACAATGGTCTCTGATATGTTTTGATGCCAGGTCACTGATCGTAGTTGCAATGCTCGGCCCAAGTAGTGTCTCTCTTTGGCTAAAGTAAAAAGCTTGGCAATCTGCCAAAGCATTGGCATACCTTAAGTTTGATTAAAATAAAATGAAAAACAAGTCTGAAAAATGGTGGACTGCTTTAGTAAACTTTGCATTAAAAATTACAATATTAATATTTAACAAAATAAAGGCAGATTAAAAAGAGGTTTCTCACAGGAACAGAATTTGTCAAAGAAAACATTTACTTAATAGCACAGAGACATACTCATTATCTTTTTCTGTTCTTAATTCCAGCTGTTCTGTTAAGGCTTTAACTCTGGGGGCATTGGCACGGAATTTTCCATAAAACAAAGTGAAGGCATTATCTGTTATGTTTGGTGAATCCTAAATCAAAATAAAAAAAAAGAACATATGGAAAGACAAAAGATTAAAACATGAGCTTAAGTGTATCTGATCATTGACTAGAACTAGAAATTATCAAAATGAAAAACATCATAACGATTTTCACTTTTTGAAAGAAAAATATATTTTACCTTTTTAGGCTGAACTTGTTGAGTAGCTGTCAGCAACACATTATTCACATGATTTTTTATCAGACTCAAGGCTTTGTTAAGGCACTGGCGGAAACGTGCTAGATAAACATCACACTCTTTATACCGGGGCTGGAAAAACACAAACATGTATATTTAGAAATGAACACACACAAATATATGTAGCAGCACCAACATAACTTGAAAAATCTTTTAATTATTTTATTCTGATATTTTTTTTTATTAAAGTGAGAATATGGTATCTTGACTTACATTACTCTTCAAATAAAGAATACACTCATCCATTCGAGACAGCAGAGGAATAAAAGTTTCACCAGTCACATTCAAATTGGGGCGGCTGAGTTTCTGAGAAGAGTATTTTTTTATTCAGTAAATTTAAAAATTATATCACTTTAATACATGTATTATTAATATGTTTAACTGCTTTGCTTGATAAAGTTTTTTTATAACAAGATTTTTTCTACAACTTTATGTAAAGTATTTTATTTTCTTACTAATAGCACCATGGATGAAAGAATAAGAATATGGAATATTAAAATACAAAGGGTAAGGTAGCTAGCCATACAATGCAATTGCCAAATACTTAATTATAGGCTACTTGTTTGAAACAAATTAAATGTATCTAGTTTTAGATGGACTCTTAGCATTAGCTATAGGAAGCTAAATATGTTGAAGCTAAAATATATTTGTCATCATCTTTTTTAGGTTTCTCACACAAAGAATATTTAATCCAACTTTTTTTTTTTACTGAATAAAATGTTTACAAATTTCCTTGCAAACACTTTATGCATGAAAAACTTCTATAAATAGAAATTATATGTCAAACTGGAAAAACAAATAACAAATCTAAAAAAAACTGCTACTAATCTTTTGGGTTCTAATAAAAAAAAATTGTCCAACTAACCGCTGATATACTGTCAAGTTCATTAAAGTATGACAACTTGTTGCTAATACTCTCTGCTAAATCCATTAAGTGAGTCTGAAAAAAGACATGTAAAGTGTATAAAAGCATACATATAAGGTGAACATAATGTATCAAGAAACCAAAACTGAGCTAAAATTTTTATTCAAGAGGGTAAATAAGAAAGGAATATATGTGGTCGAGTAACATTTTAGTTAAATTTCTCAAAAAAAAAGTGCAACTGAATTCAACTGCTAAGTATTATTTTGTTGTAGAACTGCATAGATATAACCCAAATTTACAGAAATGAACAAAGAGAAATTATGATGTTTCAAATAATAAATAGAAAATACTGTGAGTGCATGATCACAAGAAAAGAACGGTAAAAGAGAGGGTGGGAGGAGGGGAATTAACACATCTGTACAGTGAATTAATTTTCTGAAATCAGTCAGCCCACACCCCATCAAAGAATATTACCTGCTCTGCCAGCAGATGCTCACACTCTTCATGCAGAGCATTAGTCTTTGTAGCCACATGGACGTACTGACCACTCAGCTGCTGCAAGTAATCTAACGCTTTGTTGACTTCAGTGAGAATATTGCTGCACTGGTCCTTGTACTGAGTTAATTCATCAGTGTACTGCCTGTGTAAAAATATTTAAAGGATTTTCTCACATTTTATTCAACAAAGTAACATTTTAATCTAAGTCTGGATGGAAAAACCATGTAAATAACACTTCATTAGCAGACAATCAATTGGTCAAAAATACAACAAATAAAAGCATGTTAATTATTAATGATTTTCGTTTAGCCATTCATTTAGCTTTTTTGTGAATAGTGGTTTTATTAGTTTTAAGTAATTACATTTTAGTGAAAAAATTGACTTATGTAAATCACACAAAAAAAAGCATGCATTGCTTATTGTAGGTAAGAAGGAAAATGTAAATGTTCAAGGAATTAAAGCTTTACAAGAATAGTTGGAATAAAAACAAAGTAAGTAAATAACAAATGATACTGACTTTGTTCCTTTCACAAATATAAATTTTAATCTTATATTGCAACCGAGCACTGGTAATTTTTTGTCTATAAAATGGGGCCATTAAGTAAAATGTATATTACAAAGTTTAATGTAATGACAAAGCTTATGTTTTTCAATATTTAATAAATTATCTCTTTTAACTGGTTTTAAGTTACCTATATAAGCCTCCATCATCTCGTTCAAGAGCTTCTTCCAGCTCAGAAAACCATGAAAAAAACTAAAAAATAAATAAATTATAAATCAGTTCAAGTTATAACCAGCTTCAAGGAAATAAGTGTAAACTCAATGCATTTTTAAAATCTATTATAATAAACAATTACGTTCCAGTAAAAAAATTAGCATTTAGCAAAGATATTTCACAGAAAAAAATATTCATATATTAAAGGTGATAAGAGATTGTCTGAAAATTTTTATTTTCTTAGAAAATTAGAATTGAAAAAAATAAGATAAACACTGTATAAGTTAAGAACCTGTTGTGCATTCTCTATCTTGTTTGTGTAGGGTAACTTTAAATCTTTCATAAAGCTAGATAAACCAGAAGTGTCGTCAACTTTGTCTTTGTCTTGTGAGGGTAATCTTGCAGGAGTCAATGACTGAGTATCATCTTCTGGAAGCTATAATTTAAAAAAAAAGACCAGATAAGGATCTAAAACTGAAAAATAAAATCTAGAAAATACTTGAAAATTTCATTAATAACTATTTGCCAATTCACCTAAATGTCTTTTTTTGTTTAATAAGAATTCTGGTCTATCTTTAGCAATGATTTTTTGGCAAATTCTCTTAAGTCCAAATTCTCTTAAATCTGATGCAATGACAGCCCCCAAACATTTCTGGAAGTCCTATGCATAAGAACCCCAGTTACCTAAAAACAGCTCTGCTCATACTCATAGATGGTATACCCTCATGGCTCATAGATATCACATTTTTTTTCCTGATCAGTTTCAAAGTTGAAACAATACATTTAACTTGAATAAAATTTTACCAGGATAAATCACAAATACATAATTAAATTGTTTATAAATTAAACCAGGCCAACTCAAAACATAGCTTCAGATTGAGAATATTCAATTATAGACGATGGTAGTAACTTACTAACTTAGTAACTGTCAATACAAAACAAATACACTGACTTCTTTCATTCCTATTTTTTTAATATTTATTTACATTTTTTGGTAGCGGTCTCTGTGCTGAAGTGCATCCTAAATCGTGAACAAGATTTTTCTGCTCTGAAGAAAGAGGAGCCTTTGCATCTGTTTTGGCTTCCCATAGTGAAACCCTGTCATGGATTACTCGTAAGTCAACTGGTTTATAATTTAGATACGTGTCAGCCATTTTGACACAAAATTGTAGTATCGTTTATTATTACAAAAAGATGACCGGAAAGTCTACTCAAACGAATAAATTAGCAAATGTATAACTGGCGAAAACTATTTTTGTTATTTATTCTGTTAATAATTAAAATAAAAAATAACGCCTCATCAGGTAAATAAAAAAAAATATACATTTAGTTCACTGACGAGTGAGGCGTGCTGATTCTTTTAATATTCAAATCAAATGTGTTATTTTCTTTATATCATTTTTTTTAAGGATGGGGGTGGAGGAGGGCTGGAAAAAAATTGCAATACACTTGATTCTAATGAAACTAATGGGGGAAATATTTTCTTAGAACTAGCTAATTTTTTAGGGGAATTTATATATGAATAAACTATTTTCATAGCCTATCCTGATTGTGTTTTTTTAATTATTCATGTAAGGTAACTATCGTTTCATTAATCTTTGCATCTTTATTTATTTTGAATCACATTAAGCATATGAGTTTTTATAGTATATTGATGTCAAAAAGGTTAGCTCAAGCACCATAAAAGGAAAGAAAAAAAAAACATGCCAATGCTTTTAAGATTAGAATTATGATAACAGTACTGAAATTTTTCGCAAAGACGACTTAGACGTAGTGAAAGACATAGACAACAAAGCACATGACATATATAATTATAATTAATTAATTTATTCATTGTAATATTTATTTAAATTGTATTCATAAATCATGAAATACAACATTGTCATCGTCAGCATTTAAACTTTTTAAACACGTTTTTTTTTTTCAGCGTACTGTTATTTAAAAACTTTCTGTAACAATCATTCTATTCTTTTGAAATTATGATTTACATTTCTTATTGAGAAACAAAATTGTCTAACTAAAGAAAAGAAAGTAAAGCTAACAAAATACATTGAAGTTTGAAATAGACTGTCCAAAATTTTGATGATAGCCAATAGAAGACCTATTTTTTACGGTAAATACCTAAATTATTTCCAGAAGGCTTTTGCACTTTTCGTTATTATAACTCACCCTCAATTATAGCTAGACCTACATCACCCCTTACAGTAATGTGCCAATTATGTCATTTAAATACTCTAACCTTATTTTTCCTAACCCAGTTCTTCTCTTTATGTATTGAAACGTATACAACAGTGGTCCTAAAAATGGGCTCTGCAGTTCCTGTGAGATTCCTGGAGGGTCTGTGAAGGATGTTACCTTGTTGAACTTTAGGGCTATTTAACATTATTGTCAACAGACATTCTTAGGTATTTAGGGCCCTAGGGTGTTTACCAAATATTTGGGGATCTTAGAGAACAGCACATTAAGGAATTTATACCTGTGTGTAAGGGATGAAATGAAATCTCTTAGATCTTGTGAACTACTGATGGTATGTTTTTTTATGGTGCCCATCCTTCTTTCATCACCCCCATAGCCAATAGTGCATTGGTCTTGGAGGCACCACAGGAGATTTAGCGGGGACTTAAACTAAGACCTGTCCTCACTGGAGATCGAACCAGGAACCCTTATGTCAACAGTCGTGTGCTTTACCACATGACTGTCCGCTCCCAAATAATTCCTGTAGAGGACTCTATTTTAGTGGGGGACATAAGCTATTGTCTAGTTTACATTTCCATTTGAACAGCTCTGGTTAAGTCTGGTAGTTTTTTTATATTTCCCAGAGAAATCTAAAGCTATTTTAAAAGAAGCTGCCCTGTTAGATACTATAAAAAATAATAACATGAGAGTAATGTGATGTCAAGCAAACTTTGAGAACTCTTCAAATTGTAAGTAAAAAAAAATTTTAATTTTAGGTGAACACTGTCTAGCAAGTTCTTGTCATATGGTTTATACCAACCAAAACACCTTCAACAACTACTGCAAGCCCAAAAACAGCCCAGCTGATGACAATGACACTCTCCCACCACTGTGTCAACAACGACCATTACTACAGCTGTACCTTAAATTACTGATGTACCGGTACTTCTCCCTAATGCACTGTATCCTGAATATTACAGTGTGGAATTCAAACCTTTATCACTGAATCTGACCCAGCCAATTTTAATTTCAAGGAAAAAGAATAGACATTTAAATAGAGTGAGATGATAGAATTGCTTAGAATAGCTAATTGTATAATGATTTTATCATTATTATTCATAGTATCTCCAGAGAGAGTGATGATAAAAAGTTAAATTATTTAAGTTTACATTATATAAAAATATGGAGGAAGTTGGTTAAAAAAGTTTGAGTGCAAATGTGAAATTAATGCAAAAGACAATGCCCCCCCCCACCCCTTCAATTACACCTGGATTTAGGAAAGATTTGGCTACGGTGCGATGTAGCTACAGACAACGTAACTTTGCACATCAATGGCTATCATGGATGAGAGTAGCATACATTTCTTTGGTGATTTCTCCAACTATTTTAAGTTCAACTTATATAACTTGGACAGAAAATAAAGTCAGTTTCTTGTTCTGAAAAAACTCAGGCAACTAAGTTTGTTATTTAATTTTGATTAAAAGTTATGAATTGTGTTGTTAGTAAAACATAATGGGCCTATGAGGCACCCATCATTCCTGGAGGGCCAGAGGACCCTTTAAAAGGGGGAGGGCTTTTCTGTGTCCTTTTTTGTCATAGGGACATTAAGTTATAGATACCCTACTGCTTATAATGATATATACTTTTAAATTTCTGTTGAGTTTGCACAATATAAAAGATTCCCTTTTAGCCATCTTCTATTTTTTACTGTGCTTTCAATGCATTAAGTAACAATAATGATAAACAAGACAGGAGCTTTTAAAACTAACCGTTTTCTAAAATAATTTTTTTTTTTAATTTTTCAATAAATTCTAATGTTTTTATGTATAAACAGCAGAAGATATGGGGGCTATGAAATTTGATCTGATGTCAGATCAACCGGCACCTTTCCGTTCCAATTTCCAGCAATTGATGTGAGAATATCATCAATACGGGGAAACGCTTATTTGTTATAGTGTTAATGCAAGGGAAGTAACCCATTTATTATTGTCGTTTGCCATAATTAAACTTGGTAATATCCCTTGATTAGTATAATGAGAATTTTTTTTAATCATATTTGTTAGAAAAAAAAAATTAATCAATTGCAAAATTAATTATTGAATCATTCATTGTCATGGAGCAAGAACAAGTATGGAAAATTTCACTTAAAAGTGCCTCAAAAATCAATTGCAAATTTTTTTCTATATTAACATATACATAAACAGAAGTTTTGAGTGGAGAAAACTGTTAGAAAAAAGGCAAAAATCCTATTTAGAACATAATTCGCTTACCATATCCTTAATTCTATTTGGATACCATTTCTAGATTGATTAAGGATTTAGTCTTTTTTCCAATTACCAAAAGATGTCAAAAGCTTAGTTTTATAGCTTCTCATTAGAGCCTTTCCTACATTTTTGGGGGTCTTGGTAAACAGTACATTTGGGGACCCCGACAAAGGTACTAGTGGGGCCCCCTATGAAAATGCTGTTAAGGCTGCTACTTGCACTAATTTGAACCCTTATATAGGCAGCCAATTTTTTCCTATCTTTTGTTTAATTTTGTCATACAAACATAGAGTCATTATCTATAACAAAATCAAACAAAATATCTGTTAAAAAAAAACACTGAAAAGGGTGATGTTGGAAAATATTTAGAAAATGATTGCTTTAAATCAAAACTTTAACTTTTTTTAGAAAAAGAAATGGATAGCAATTAAGAATCACTTGAAATATTTCATTTGTCAATGTCAGAAAGTATTATTAAGGGTGCTGAGGACTCTCATTCAGAAAAATTCCTCCCAAGTTTTGTACTTAAATTAGATGGAACCAAGCAATGTACTCTAAGTTTAGCAAATTATCAGCTACTTCTGCCATCTTTCATTTCAGAGAACCATATATTTGTTAAGATGGTCATTGGACATCATTACTGATCTGTATTCCTTCTAGTGATGTGCTGACCTTGGATGACATCACAAGCATTCATAATGGTCCTTCTGGGCTGCAAAACAATACTACATACATGGTAAATTAATGAATTTTAAAAAATATAGTGCAATACATAAGAAGTTTTAAAATGCAATCTATTATGAAATTGTAAATGTGTAATAAATAGGTTGGCAATTTGCTTTATTTATTGTATACAGTACATTGATGGCTTGAAGTACTATTCTTTTCAAAAGCGTTTTGTTTTTAACAACTTCCGGTAGCTACCTAGCCCTCCAGTGATGCCATCTTGTTTTAGATAAAGTAGCCTCACCAATAAAACAAAGAAGTAAAATAAAAAGCCACAAATAAAGTATGCTACACCATACTAAATACCACCAATTTACTTAGTATGATTTACAAGCAATATATCTAACTACTACTAAATTAACAGCAGTAAGCAGTGGCCAGGGGGCTCCTGTGAAATGAACTATTATTTTAAAAGGAGGATTAGTGCTGTTTGCAATGCTTCTGGTTGTAACTATTTAATTTAACAAGAAGGCCTATATTCCTCGGTGAGAACCATGGAATTTTTTCCTGGTGAAATTCGGTCCAAAGTCATCCCACAAGTTCACCTGACTTAATTTGGGGAAGTAAAGGCGGCTGGGTGTTGAGCTAAACACACAATCCCTTCATATGCAGAGGTTAAAGAAACAGGTGAATTTTTTTTTTGACTTTATTAGAAAACCCATAACAGTAATGGTGGAAGATAATGGTAGAGGTCTCTTTAGCTTTCTGTAAAATATTTACTCTGTGCCAAGCACACTTTAAAGTTTTGTCTAATCCGGGTACAACTTGTGTGAGCTCCCAATGTTTGTTTATTGACGTCATTAGAAAAGTTACTATCGAACATTAATACAAGCTTTACTTTTATTTTAGACTGTCTCACTATCTGTCATAACTTTTTTTTAGTGATTCGGGTGTTAAATGATAAATTGTAATGAACCCAGGATTGCTTTTAAAATTGACTAATTAAAAAGTTTCATCATTGAATGATAATTTATTTATAGTAAAATATAAGTGTTGTTTTCCAGTTTCATAAATGAGTAGCCAGTTAGACTTTTGTACATTTTCAGAGGAGTTCCTGTTGTACACAGTCAGAGGGTGTTTTAATTGAAGCAGATAAAGAGGGAGTTGCCATTGATGTCTCTTATGAATTAGCATATGTTTCTTTCCTTCATGATTGCCTGCATTCTAGCTTCCCGAACTACAGCTCTCTCATCCCTCTCTTTCTGTTCTTTTTCCAGTCTTTATTCTCTCTCTCTCTGTTTTTCTTCTTCCACCCCCCCTCTCTCTCTACAGATACCCAGGTTTGTAACTCTTGGCCTGTAAGGCCAAGTGCCTTACCAGCTTCAACAATATTTAAAATTGATGACATGGCAGTAACCAAAACCAATTATAACTAATAAATGAAAATGTTTGATACTATATACCATACAAAAAATATTCTATAATGTCATCAACATACAAGTAATAACAAAATAAATACAATATTCCTTTTCAAAAACCAGCAAATTAAATGTTTTGGCTGCTCAGGGTGGACCCTATTTTAACCTCTACTGTATTAAATACAGAATTCCACCAAGAACAACAAACAAATAATTACACCAGATTTCAATAATACAATAATCTAATAATAAATAAAAAAAAAAATATGCCAACTTACATATAAAGAAATACACAATAGTAAATTCTGTTCCTTGACTTCGATGGTTGATCCTCGGTGATCCCGCTCCGCGATGTTCGATGTTTTCCGATATTGGGGTTGACTAACACACGGGTTGATCCTCGGTGATCCTATGGTGGGGTCCTCTGACGATGAGGAGGTGATTCCCAGCCACACGGTAACGTCAGCCCCGTCAGTACCCAGCAACTCTGGCCACTTTAAACAGTAAAGTTGGCCACTTCAGCAACAGTAGGGTTGGCCACTTCAGCAAACAGTAATGTCGGCCACTTCAGCAAACAATAGGGTTGGCCACTTCAGCAAACAGTAACGTCGGCCACTTCAGCAAACAATAGGGTTGGCCACTTCAGCAAACAGTAACGTCGGCCACTTCAGCAAACAATAGGGTTGGCCACTTCAGCAAACAGTAACGTCGGCCACTTCAGCAAACAATAGGGTTGGCCACTTCAGCAAACAGTAACGTCGGCCACTTCAGCAAACAATAGGGTTGGCCACTTCAGCAAACAGTAACGTCGGCCACTTCAGCAAACAATAGGGTTGGCCACTTCAGCAAACAGTACGTCAGCCACTTCAGCAAACAATAGGGTTGGCCACTTCAGCAAACAGTAACGTCAGCCACTTCAGCAAACAATAGGGTTAGCCACTTCAGCAAACAGTAACGTCGGCCACTTCAGCAGACAATAGGGTTGGCCACTTCAGCAAACAGTAACGTTGGCCACTTCAGCAAACAGTAATGTTGGCCACTTCAGCAAACAATAGGGTTGGCCACTTCAGCAAACAGTAACGTCGGCCACTTCAGAACACAGTTTTCACGGCGCGCACCCAGGGTGGTGGACGCCACGTAATTCACCGATGAATACTTAACCGGTAATTACAACGAGTCTTAATGTACTCACTCCGCTGCTCCTGAATCCAGCTAAGTCAGTCAGTTCGACGTCGGAGGTGCCAAATATATGTTACGTACTCCAAATAGTATTGAGTACTCCGTCGGAGGTGCCAAATATATGTTACGTACTCCAAATAATGTCCCGTCGGAGGTGCCAAATATATGTTACGGGTCCTTATAATGAAGATACTTGAAGAAGGTGTATTAATACTATTAATTCAGACAACACAAATCACGAAGTTAACTCCAGTGAAGTAACATCAAACAATCATTTAATACTTGAACATAAACTGACATAAAGGTGAAATCAGGAGGAGTACAAAAGCAAACTGTAAATATGCATCCATCTACATAGATGCCCAAAGCTAGACTCTACTAGAACATGCATCCGCATCCTATGATGCACAGAGCTCGACTGCCTCTAAAACAAACCATGTGCTCCCAACTGTCGGTATAATATACGTCATTTGTACCAAATGACACGTCATTTGTACCAAATGACGTATACACCAAAGTTCCCAATATTTACACTCAAGATGGCGGAATGACGCCATAGATACTGTGGTGGGCGGAGCCTACCAAATTGCGTCATCAAGCTTAGACTATATTATTTCTCCACAGGTATGTTAAAGAATCTTCAGTTACTAGTATGACACATCTATTTTGATGTGTTAATTATTTTTCCCTTTTGAGTCACATTTTATTTAATTCTAAGCATGTGATTCCATTTACAGGTTATTACAGCTATAAACAGAGCACAATTTATCAATGATGCTTGGAATCTTGATTAGTAAGTTGTTTGCTGTTAAGCTCTACAATCATAATTTAAGATTCAGTAACTTAAAAGTAATAGCCAGCGACAAGTCATTGAAAAGATCATTGCCATGACCCATATAATAATGTGTATCAATTGTTTTAAGTTATTGGTTTAATATTAAAAATAGAATTAAGTCATATATTTGGTCTTTTATTTACTCATTTATTTCCCATCCTGTTTTTATTTCTGTCTTTTTCTGAATTTGTGTTTAGATAAATTGCATTAAAATATATAAGCAACAAAAAAATTATCATTCAGTTATTAGCCGATTATTTTATGTTTGTTGTTTCCTTTGTTTAAGATCAAATTCTTAGGACTTTGATAAGCTGGCTTCATCATCATGTTTCCTTTTAGTTCCTTGTGGAACATAGGGCCTCTGTGAAAGCTCGCCACTTGTCACGATCTCTAGCAAGTTTTTTTAAGCTCTTCCCAGCTCTTCCCTGATCGCCCGGTTTCATCTAGTATACTGCGTCTCCATGTGCGCTTGGGTCTTCCTCTGTGACGTTTGCCTTGAGGATTCCAGTCTAAGGCCTCTGTCCACACTTCTCCCACAATTTGGTGTTCTCTAACTTGTCATACCACTTTACTTTCATTATGTTCCTTAGACATCTGTTGATGAAGGTCTGTAGTCGATTACTTGTTGTCTCTGTTGTTTTCCAAGTTTCAGACCCATAGAGTAGGACAGATTTCACATTGGTGTTAAAGATTCTTAATTTGGTTTTAGAAGAAATGTATGTGGATCTCCAGACGGCTTTTAGATTAGCGAATGCTTGGCGTGCCAGGTTTATTCTACGTCCTATGTCTTCGTCTGTTCCTCCTGTTATACTGACCACACTCCCTAGGTATACAAAGTTTTCTACCTGTTGTAGACTTTGATTCCCTACTTCTATTGTGCCATCTTGTTGTTGGTTGATTTTCAGAATCTTTGTTTTTTGCTGGTTTATCTTGAGACCAACTCTCTGTCCAGTACTATCCAGGGCTGAGACTTTCTCTTGCATGTCTTGTAATTTGTGGGACAGTATGGCCAGGTCGTCTGCGAACTCTAAGTCTTCTAGCCTCTTCACCAGGTTCCACTGGATTCCTTTACCAGAGTCAGCATAAGCCTCTCTGGTTACCCAGTCTAGAACCAGAAGAAACAGAAGTGGTGAAAGGAGGCATCCCTGCTTGACTCCAGTTGTAATGCTGAATTCCTCTGATACTCTACCATTGTGTACTACTTGGCATGTGAATTTTAAGTAGAGGTTTTTAATGATGGTTATTATCTTGGTTGGTATACCATAGTGCCTCATGATTGTCCACATTGTCTCTCTGTCAATACTATCGAAGGCCTTTTCAAAGTCTACAAATGTGACATAGAGAGGGCATTGCCATTCAATAGTTTGTTCAATGATGATACGTAGAATGGCAATCTGGTCAATGCATGACCTTCCTCTTCTGAACCCAGCCTGTTCCTCTCTTAGGAGGCTGTCGCAAGCTTCTTTTATTCTGGTGAGTAGTATTCTGCTAAATACTTTGCTTGGCACCGAGAGTAGGGTGATTCCTCGCCATTTATCACATTGTGATAGATCTCCTTTCTTTAGGATCTTGATCAGTAGGCCTTTTTTCCATTCTGCAGGAGGAGTTTCGGTTGACCAAATTTTATTAAATATATTATGAAGTTGGTTAACAATTCCAGTTCCTCCTTCTTTTAGGACTTCGGGTGGTATATTGTCGGTGCCTGCTGCTTTACCTGTCTTCATTTGGCGTAGTGCCTTCCATATTTCTTCTTTGGATATCTCTTCTGTGTTTATATTCAGTGTTTTACCTGTAATAAGGACAGGTGGATTCAGAGGGGTTGGTCTGTTCAGCATTTCCTGGAAATATTCTTTCCATCTCTTAAGTTGATCATCAATGGAAGAGAGGAGCTTGCCTTGTTTGTCTCGTACTGGTACGTGATAATTTGATTTCTTGCCACTCAGGATTTTAGTGATTTTGTACAGCTGTTTCATGTCATTTTTCCCTGCTGCCTCTTCTGCTCGTTCTGCCATTCTATTGTAGAAGGTTCTTTTATCCTTTCTGAGCATTTTTTGAGACTGCTTTTGAGGTTGTGTTGTATTCTTGTTGGGTGAGCTGTTTATGCCCCCTTGTTTTTGCTTGGTTTACCATTTGTTTTGCCCGTTTCCTGTCTTCGATTTTTTTCCATGTCTCTTCTTCTATCCAGTGCTTTTTGTTTTCCTGTGTTGGACTTAATATTTCTTTGCATGTCCTTATGATGGTGTCTTTGAAGTTGTTCCAGGTTTTGTCTATGTCATCCTCTGTGTCATCTGGTTGTAGGGCAGAAAATCTGTTTTGGAGTGTGACTTGAAATTCATTTCTCTTTTGTTCTTGCTGAAGTTTTTCTAAGTCAAATCTTATTCTCCCACTGGCTTTTCTCCTTTGTTTGGCTAGTTTTATTTTGAGCTTGGCTACAACCAGGTGGTGGTCCGATCCAATGTCTGCTCCTCTTTTGGCTCTTACATCTTGTAATGTACTCCTCCATGTACGACGTATCGCAATGTGGTCGATTTGATTCTCTGTTTGTTTGTCTGGTGAGATCCATGTTGCCTTGTGACAGTTTTTATGAGGGAAAATGCTGCCACCTATAACCAGTTCGTTGTTGGTACAGAAGTTGGTGAACAACTCTCCATTTTCATTTAGGTTGCCCATTCCATGCATGCCCATTGTCTTTTCTTTTCCCTTGTTATTGTTTCCAATTTCGGCATTCATATCTCCCATGAGTATCAATATGTCTCTTTTGGGTATTTTGTTGACTGTACACTGCAGTTGTTCGTAGAAGGTAGCCTTGTCCTCTTCGTGTGCAGGATTTGTTGGAGCATAGCACATGATGATGTGGACGTTTTTAAACCTGGACAGGAACTTGGCTCTAATTATTCTTTCAGAAACGGGTTCCCATTCAAGGAGGCCAATAAAGGCCTCTTTCTTTAACAGAAATGCCACTCCATTTTCGTGGTTATCATCTTCATTTTCTTTCCCAGAGAAGAGCATTGTTTCGCCTGACTGTAGTCTAGTTTCCCCGAAGGTGTTCCACCTGACTTCGCTTAAGCCCAGTATTTGTAGTTTGTAGCTGGACATCTCTTTTGCAACTTGGGCGCATCTCCCTGGTTCTAATAGAGTTCGGACATTCCAGGTTCCCAGTATGAATGGTGTCTTTTGGATTAGGAAGGCTTTTGTTTTCATTGGTTTGAGCAGAGTAGTCGGCCATGTAGGATTCTGATGAATTTCCCCACATGACTTCATTAATCTCCTTTGTGGAGCTCTGCTCTCTCCTCTGACTGTGTTTTCTGGCTTGTCTTTCCTTTTGGTTTCTATAACGAGTTTTTTTTCCATGGCTGGGTTGTTGGCCCTGCGCACAACCATCTGGGATGATTCCCTTTCAGCTCTCTGGATAGCTGCCTTGCATTTCGGGCAAGGTTCCCTAGCCTTTGTGGATCCCTCCACTTCCTGTAAGGCAACAGGTTTTGCTGATTTTGGTCCGCCCCGGGTATTTGATTTCCCCGGTACCTACCATATCTGGTGGGCATTCCCCTATCCGCCACCTGGGGAGGCGCTCGATGGAAGGTCAGCAACTCCACACGAGATAAGCTGGCTTACATCAGTCAAATGTTGTCTTATTCATTTACCATTCTTTCCAGATATTTTACTTTCATTCATCTTTCGCAGAAAATGAAATTTGATTCAACAATTCATTTCTCACTGTTAAGTAGGAAAATTCAACTTTCTCTTTATTCTATTTAAATTTGTATAATAACTCCCTAAAAGCAGCCTTTCCATTAGGCTGGTAAGTGACATTTTACCAAGTAGACCAGCTAAAAGGCCAGTAGTACTGGAAAAATATAAGGACCTCTGTCCAATATGGGATCTTCCTAATGTAGGAAAAGAATTAACAATGCTAACTGAACTAATACCACTCTAAAAAATATATATAAATAAACAGTACTTAATTTAAAAAATCTAGGAGGTTAAAATTTATTTTGTCGTGAACTACTATTCAATTATGTACATCAGTTCGATTTTCATGACATTAAATGCAAAAAAAGAATTTAAATTTTTTAAAAACTTTTTGATCATGTTTTTTTTCTTATAGATCTATGCTTTACAAAAGACCTAAGACTTTTGTAGAATGTGTAACTAATAATCAGTTACATTACATTTAAATGTGTGTGTAGCTCTTTTTGATGTACATTCTCCATTACTTCACATAGTGGCATCACATAATTAGCTTGAAAAATATTAAAATAGTGTATTGTCACAAAAAATACACGGGTGTTCTAGATTTCACTTTGAATTGTAACAATAGTCATTTAGAATGCAAAAGTGCTGAAAATTTTATCATGGAACACTGAGAAGTGATGGTAATATTAATTGCAAGATTTATGCATAACACCTCAATCAGACCAAGAAAGTGAATTAAAAGCATTTTTTAAAAATCTTTTCTTTAACAACTCAAACAGTAACAATGAACTAAGTCACAAAATATTGTCACTCACTATTCAAAATACAGATAATAAATAAGTAAGGTAATCAAATCCTAAGCTTCAAACTTAGAGAAAAACTTTCAATTTTTAACATACAAGCTTTTAAATATATATTATGAACACAGAAAAAGTGGAATGATAAAATAATTATGAGATAATGTCAAAAAAAGAAAACTAGTTGAAATAAGCTAATTGATCAGGCATGTAAAATTGGTTGCCCTCAGGCCAAATATTGCTCAAACTAATTATACATATTTATGACCTAATTCGTTTACATTTTTTTCCCTGCAATTCTTAAATTTTTCTTTATTTAATTTAAAATGTATGGATGTGTTACACACAGTTTACCAAAGACAGTATTTATCCCCCCTCCTCCCTCCTGTCACTCACATACTTCATAAAACTGCATCTTCCAATGTGTTTATTCTTACTAAGTTATAGATGGTTTTGAGAAAGATATCAATAATAATAGGTATTCTTCTGGTCTATTACACCCAGTAGAGATAGAAAAGGTTTCTAAGTTAAAAAAAAAGACATTTTAGTTACCATGTCTTCAATTCTTTTAGAATGCCTTTTCTAGCTTGATTAAGTATTTGGTCTGTTGGTAAAGTGCTTAATGAATAAAAGAGATGAGTATAAAACATATCTGTCATGGAAATAAAAGTCTATTTTCATTAAAGTCTCATGATAGTAATCTCTCAGCAGTTACCTCAATATCTTCTAACCTTTGTTTCAATAATGTCATCCCATCATATACAATTTTGAACCAGAGTTTGGTTGGTCAGAAGCGTACAATCTATAAATGCTTATTAAATATTTTCATTGCTTGTGGAATTTGTTTCTCTACAACTATTTAGAGACTACCCAAAAGCCCAGATGCAGCCATTAAAAAATAATAGAAGAAAATGAGCACATTCTATTAATGCAACTTCTAGCTCTGAATTTTAAAAGCTGCAGCAAAAATTAGCGTGAAGTGAAAGAAGCAAAGAAACTTTTTAAATGTGACAGTGATTCAGACGTGAACATTGATTGTTTCTGGTAAGCTCATAAAGCCAAATGTGGAACATATTGCCTCATATTGCGTCTTTGCTCTATGCTGCCATAAAATATTAGCAGACCAGAAAAGACAATCAAAGAACAGCTAGGACAAAATGTGCTTATTTTTTTAAAGAAAATTTAACTATGATAACAATTGTAATAAGCTAAATTTCTAAATGTGTTTTGATATCTTAAATTAGGTTTGTTTTACATTATTTGAATTATTTAAAAAAATAAAGAAAAGATAAATATATAATTTACTTTTCGCATGTGGTGGACCATTTTACCCTATCCCAGTTCCATTTTACCCTATCCCAGTCCCATTTTACCCTATCCCAGTCCCATTTTACCCTATCCCAGTCCCATTTATTACAAGTTTATGAGCCACTTCTCATCTTTCTTCCATTCTTTTAAAAAACAGTACAAAAAACAACTTAGTCCCAAAGATATACCCTCTGTTTAAGTAATTATGAAAACATATAAGAATACATAATATTTTGCAATTCTTGGTCTGCTTGTTTATTTAGTCCTTTGTTTTGTAATGTGCGCTAAAGTCCCCATAGACATATGTCATAGTTGGCAACGATTCCCTATGGATGCTGAGAACTTTAATTCAGAAAAAAATTCATCACAGTTTTTTTGAAATGCAAATTAGATGAACTCCAAGCAAATGTAACTAAGTTTAACAAACTGTCATCTCTTGTCTTTCATTTTCAGCAAACCACATACTTGTTAAGATGGTCCTGGTTCATCATTACAGATCTGAATTTTATCAAAGAAGTGCTTGCCCAGGACGACCTCACAAGCATTTATCATGGGCAAAAGTGGTTGGAAAAAAAAATTACATACCAGGTAAATTAATAGGTCTATATGAGGTTAAAAAAAATAGATATAGTGTAATATGTAAGATAATTTATAAAGTGCAATTATTTGCATAATTGTGTATGTGTAAAATACAATGCATTAAAAAAAACAATTTTACCATCTATACTAATAAAAGTCAAAGCCCTCACTGACTGACTCATTGCTACTTCTCCAACTTTCCACGCAGGTATAAAGCAGAAAATTTGCTGGCTCATCTATTACAGCTTATTCATGAAAGTTAAGCAGGTTTCAGTTGAAAGGTTTGCCTGTAACTCTCATTATAGTTGGCTAACAATCGCTTGCTTATCCATATAAAACTGAAGGTAAAAAAAAATATTTTTTTTTCTTAAAAAAAATCATATATATATTTAGAAAAAATAACAATACAGATTGAAAAAAAATAATAACAGCATTTATTTTAAATCTGTTAAGATAAAAAAAAAAAAATAAACAGCACTAAGTAAAATTTTAATAAGACTTTGATAAAGCTTCAGAACTCTATCGTAACACAATATTTCAGTCGCTCTATATAAGTGAATGAAGAGACGAAATGGAGAAATGGATCATGTGATAGATAGAAAGTACTTACAATTGTAGCACATCAAGGTAAAGAATTTAAACATAATCAAACAACACACATTTCGATGTCTCATATTGTTTACCAAATGTAGGCTCATTTAAGCTGTTTTCTTTATGCTATAAATATGACTAGACCAGTGTTAAGTATACATCATTACAAAATGTAAGGCCTTAGTGGTTGTTTAATCATCGCATGTTTAACTTTTACAATTTATGGCCCAATGTGCGTTTGTTGTATCAGTGTTGAACGGAATGAGCAGTTGTTTGTTGTGTTGTTTACTACAGACTTTCTGTACATTGACTGATATTATAAAGTTTAATTATTGATTAAACTGTTTGTTTATTACAATTACATTTAGCTTGAAGGTATTTTAAAGTTTAATTATTGATTAAACTTTTTGTTTATTATAATTATATGTAGTGTGGAGGTTTTTTTTAGAATTACTTATCGCCCTTTTGTCCTTTAATGCAGGGGTGGGCAAACATTTTCTACAGAGGGCCACACGTAAAACTTGATTGTTATTGGTGGGCCGCATATATATTTTGTCTACTTCAATTACAATTTACAACATATGAAAATATGAACTAATGATAATAACCAAATATTTGTCATTTTATTTCAAATTCGCACTATATTACACATGCACATTACATTTTAAAATACAAACTAAATCAGTTTCTAATTTAATAATAAGACTTTGCTATTCATAATTATTTCAACAAAAGTTTATTGTTACCTGACATAATAATTGTGAAGACGAAGGAACTTAATTTACATACAACCTGACAACAGTGCACAATTATAATTAATGAGAGGTATGTAACTGTTCACAATTTTGGATAATGTTCTTGAACTATGGAACCAGACTGGTTGAGATTCGCATGACTGAATTTAAATTGCAGTAATTCAACATGGATCTGTTCTTAGACTTTTTATTTTTTCATACAAGAAAAAGCTTGCTCACAAATGTATGTGGACCCCATTAGTGACTAAAGCCTGGCAGCAAAGATTTTAGGTGTAGAAATGTTGCTGCTGGCAGAAAAGCTGACTTGAACCTCTCCTTCAGGTCATAATCTGCTTTTAGGTCAAGCAGCTCTAATTAATATTCTCAAGCCATAAACCGATTTAATATCCCTAGATTCGAATCAAATAGTCGGTTATAAAATTTTAAAAAAATATAACGAAAATTCCAAACAAAGAAAATTAACATCGACATAAGATTGCAACGACATAAGATTGCAACGTGTACATGAAGGCGGGCCTCAAAATATACTTAGACGGGCCGCGTGTAGACCGCGGGCCGTAGTTTGCTCACCACTGCTTTAACGTATTCCCATTAACACCGCAGTTCTCAACCGGTGGTATGCGTACCCCTATGGCAGTGGTCCCCAACCTTTTTCTCGCCCCAGACCGGTCAGTGTTTAATAATTTCACCGCGGCCCACTGGAAAAGGGAGCGGGGGGGCGTTGATTATTTCTCGTCCATGGAAAGTAGCACAGGCACGAAATAAATAAATAAAAGGAAATAATTCATTGTTTCTTGGGCGGCCCAGCAACATTCATTCCATGGACCGGTATCGGTCCGCGGTCTGTGGATCACTGCCCTAGGGGTACAGGGAAAGGTTATACAGGGGTACACATTTATTTACAAACCTACCTATGAGGGGTACACGTGGACATACTTTTGAACCCTTTGCAAAAAAGGTTGAGAACTATTGCATTAACATGTCTATTCAAGTGAATACCTTCGATAAAAAAATAAACTCATGTACAGAATCGTTTCCATGTCCGGAGTCTAGCGGCCGCCATATTATTCTATCTCTTGATATCTGGAAGAACATTGTGTCTGTTGTATATAACTACTGGGACATGTCCAAGGTGTGGATCGATGAGAGTACATGAGATAATTGTACTACACAGGAACAGCAGCGTATGAAGAGATGTGCGGGTGAATGAAGAGTTGTGCGGGCTCTCTGGTAAAATAAGAGGACAAGTGATAATCTATTGCTGAGAGGACTAAATTTAGTGTGCAATTGTGCGTTGTTTCTCTCACACTACAAATAGGACATATCTACTAGCGCGATGGTCGAGTGATAAAGTGCTCGACTGTCGAACTGAAAGGTACCTGGTTCGATCTCCGGTGAGGACCAAGGAAATTTTTCAGGTCTTGGCTCAAGTTCCCGATATATCTCCCTTTGTACCTCCAGTGCCATTGCACTATCGGCTATAGTGGGGATGAAAGAAGGGCACCATAAAATACCGTCCCATTAGTGGTTAATAGGATATAAGAGATTTCATCTCATCCTTACAGGGTCTTCACACACACACTAACACTGTAGCTAGGACATATCTACTTGCTCTATGGCTGTTTAGATTCCAAAAAGCAAAGATGATTACATCCAACATTTGAAGTGCTTGTAGTTAAAAATGTACAAGAATCACTGCAATGCAATTTTGTTGTTCGAGCAGTGAAAACATCAATACGAATAATTTGCTATTTTATTTTAACGTATAAGATGTTCACTTAAGTCATCACCATGATGCCACCAAAATGCCACTCACAAATGCGGTCTTATAGAAGTATACCCCATCATTGATGTTTCACTTGGATTGTTGCTCACAATGCCAGTGGCCACATCTTAATACAGTTTCAGCAAACTAAAACTAATTAATTGTATAAAGATGATTATGTCTAGGTTGGAATTGCTGTCAGTAAGCGACCGAACCTCTTTCAAAGTCATTCAAATTCTTTTTTTTTCTAAATTTATGTTTTGTAAAAGATGTATCACTTTTATAAATGTGTTTATAGCTAAGTGTCAAATTATAATTATTGTGATTCTTTTTTTAGTTCTAGTAGCCTACTGAATTAAAAAAAAATTCTTTTGTATTGAAGTCTTGTTACGGATTTCCATTATTAGCATACTTGCAGCCAGCCAATCTGGCAAGTATGCCCACTCATTGAAATTAGTTTACTGTTGCCGAGAGCTGCTGGTCAATCTTCTGTGTCACATGCACCATAAATTTTTTTGTTAAGAGATAAATGACCTTGTATCTGACCTTAGACACCGCTGCCCACGCTGTATGCCTCTAAACTTCCCACGATTGATGCACCAAACAATGTTCCCAAGTAGCACACAAAACAATTATTTTTTGTTAAAGATAAAGATACCAAAATACTGTATGCGCTGCTTTGTGTTAATTTCGCTTTAGGTTTTGCGCTACTTTGGTTTGAAACTTTCTGTCAATACTGAAGAACTTAAACAAGTTGAAGGCCTAAATACAAAGCGGATTACATTGTGGGTGCACCGCACCTGTTGATACTATTTAAAAAATGTTCACATTTTTTTTTATATTTTTGGTTGATTGCCTGTCGACATACAGGTGTTAACATCGTGTAAATGGTAAATGTTGGGGGTGTGCTGTTGTGTGTATTAGGGTGTGGTGTAAGTGAGTTGTAAGACGTGTGTAGTGTGTATGAGTCAGGCAGCCACATGTTTTTCAAATGTGGTTGCAAGTGGGTAAAAAAAAATATAAAGTTCAATGATACACGTCATCGTAAACAATTTGGGTTTAAGGATTTTTTTTTTGTTCTGTTTTCTACCGGACATGTTAAGGACATTGTCAAACAAAAATCAAAAGGCGCAAAGAACTGATAACACTACAATTTTATGGAAATGGTTTTAACCATAAGAACAACTAACTTGTGAGTTGTGTTGTTGTCCAGATAACAATTAGAATTTAAACCCTAACCCTAATGACTCAAACAAAACATTTTGGGGCTTTTGTCCTTTTGCGAAGCCCCCCACCCCTCCCGCCCGCCCCCTCAAAGAGTGTTCAGATAGATCATCTACCTTGACAATGTTCATTTATTTTTTTTAAATTAGTCTTTTATATTTTATAGTTTAGATTATTATTTTTGTTTTGTACAAAGCATAATATTTTTTCTTCATAAAATGTTTTTTTTTTGAGTAGGCCTAAATTTTTGGATCGTCTAGGTTAAAGTGGCTCTTAGAGCCGCATACGGCTCCTCATCGAGATTAGTGCGGCTCAGCTGAGTCAGTTTCGTCCCGTTTTCGTCTATACCCAGTCTTACAAGATGAATGCGTTTTAAAGGCTCAGTTGAATCGAATAGGACCCGGCTCTTTTTTAAAGTACTTTTTTTTTTACCTTTTTAAAAAAGAATTAGAACTGGGGCCCTTCACAACAACCTCACGTGTGGCCGCCCCTGGGTTAGAGTTACACATTCATAACCGTCGCTTCGTTTTGAAGTGGCCTAGGTCAAGGTACATTTTCGTGACCCCCCCCCCCCCCCCCCAGACAATTGTTCAAACTGCCGCTACTTATGGAGGTCTTGACAGTAAGAAATTCTGCCACAATGAGAAATTCGCTCGTTTCCTTTTTTTTTCATGCTCGAAAAACACCATCTTAAGTAGCAAGATTTATTTATCTTGTCAGTAACACCAGATTAAAAAAAAATATTGTGGGGGTCACCATTGCAGCTGGGAGGGGGGGGAGGGGGCAGTCGTCTAGTTAGAGTATCCGTAAAAAAAAAGTTATCATCCTATTGAGAATGATTCATGTGGAAAATGACGGAGTCGATTTTCGTTGGTTTCACTTTTCGCTGACTGTTAGTTTCAGTTTTTGCTGACTTGGTTTCCGTTTTCGCTGACTTGGTTTCCGTTTTCGCTGACTGTTGGTTTCCGTTTTCGCTGACTGTTGGTTTCCGTTTTCGCTGACTGTTGGTTTCCGTTTTCGCTGACTGTTGGTTTCCGTTTTCGCTGACTGTTGGTTTCCGTTTTCGCTGACTGTTGGTTTCCGTTTTCGCTGACTGTTTTCTCACTGATCGTTGATGTTGATCTACTGCAGGCTACAAATGGTAACTTTGTTTACAGTCATGTAGTATACCTGTTTTCCGCGCTCGATATTTGTGCACTATTAGGTCGAGCGTTGTGTTAATTGGGTTTTGTAATGATTCTCTTCTTATGTAGAAATTAAAACTATAGATTCTGTCTCCCGGTGTAGCTCAGTGATCCTCAAACTATTTGAGATTCGTGACCCTCTAAAAAAAACCTGTTCGGTTTTTGCGACATTTAACGTAGGAAGAGTTGTGCGGCCCCGTAGGAAGAGTTTTGCGGCCCCGTGGGAAGATTTTTGCGGCCCCGTTGGAACAGTTTTGCGGCCCCGTAGGAAGAGTTTTGCGGCCCCGTGGGAAGATTTTTGCGGCCCCGTTGGAACAGTTTTGCGGCCCCGTTGGAAGAGTTTTGCTGTCCCGTAGGAAGAGTTGTGCGGCCCCGTAGGAAGAGTTTTGCGGCTCCGTTGGAAGAGTTGTACAACAAGATGCGCCAAAATAAAAAAAAAGCTTTGTTAACTGCTGGCTGTTCTATACAGATCTGGAAAAGATTGACATTACTGCATCTCGCACTGGGCGTCACAATAGGTAGCTATGACCCTGTTCGCGACCCACATGCAAAGAAAGAAAAAATAAAGGATAATAGAAAGAAAAAACTCAAGTTATATTTTCAATATCCTAATATTTGGCGACCCATATCTAATCAGCTCTCGATCCACACTTTCAGAACCTATGGATTAGCTAAATAGGCTGTTGGCGAGAGCATTACGTAGCTTTAAGCCCCGGTATCATTTGAGGCTCTGTTGTAGCATTCAGTTGTTGGGCTTATAAGGTAACAATAGTGTAGGTAAGGCAAAGGTGATTCTTTTTAGTCAGGCTGTGGTGATAATTTTGGTATATCTCATTTTTTTAAAGCAATTTAAGAAATACTGCACTTACTCTGATCTCTATAAGGCGACTATTTATTTGTCCTATAAAAACATATTTCGGCCTTGTTAGGCCTACCACGTTGGACATATTTTTGTCATTGTTATACCTACCACGTTGGGCATATTTCGGCCTTGTTAGGCCTACCACGTTGGGCATATTTTTCTCATTGCTATGCCTAACACGTTGGACATATTTCGGCCTTGTTAGGCCTACCACGTTGGGCATATTTCGGCCTTTTTAGGCCTACCACGTTGGAAATTTTCGGCCTTGTTAGAGCTACCACGTTGGGCATATTTCGGCCTTGTTAGGCCTACCACGTTGGGCATATTTTGGCTTTTTTAGGTCTACCACATTGGTCACATTTCGGCCTTGTTAGGCCAACCACGTTGGGAATATGTCGGCCTTGTTAGGCCTACCACGTTGGGCCTATTTCAGAATTGTTAGGCCAACTACGTTGGGGGTATTTTGTCATTGTTAGGCCTACCACGTTGGGCATATTTCATCCATTTTAATGCAATATCGAGCCTAAGGGCCAGTTGCATACAATTATATCTATCATTATTAAATTTCATTTTTCTGTCAACGAGTCGATGAAACGTTAAAATAAGATTTGAAAACAAAAAGTTTTTTGTTTGATATATACAACACACGAAGGTCACAAAATGTAGTTTCACCCCGCTTTACCCCCCCCCTCCCTCTCTTGGCTTTGAAAGATAATAGACAGCTTCAGTTGTGTCACAACCAGAACACAGTGAACGAGATAATATATAGATATAGAGAAAGAGAGAGAGAGATGCTTAACTGTAGTCACTACCGCAGTATGTCCATTTATAAAGCGAAAAGATAACGGTGTAGAGAGTATTTATTATACAAGTCACTAAACTATCCCCCCCCCCCTCAAGTTTTCAAAGTAAAAGAGACAGCCTTTGATGATTGTACTTATTATTATTCTTGTCATCTTGTGACATTGTATAATTATAATTTTTTTTGTAACCTGAATTGAGGCTTACTTCAAAGCTAAACTGCAAGATACCAGTTTAACTTTCTTGTTCTCTCATTATATATATATATATATGTATATATATATGTATATATGTATATATATATATATATATATATATATATAATCTAGGGCTGTACCGGATTCTAATTTTTAGATCCTGCAGGATCGGAACCGGAATCGGATTTAAAATTTGAATCTTGCCGGAATCGGAACAGGAACCGGATTTTACAGAATTAAATAGTAATTTTTCCGAACGAAGTACTAATTTCTCGCCTAACAGAAAAAAAGATATAAGAATGAAAAATAGAATAAAAATTTAGTTTTTAAGTTCTAGATAGCAAAAAACAGTATTAACCATTTAGATCTTGAAGACTGACTAAAACCCCTTCCCCAATCTTGAGTTAAGAAAGATAACTCTGTCAAAATAACAGGTTCTTCGTTTTAAAATTTATTTTAATGAAGCTGTACCTAATTTAACCTGATTTCTATTACAATCAAACAAAGAAATGGATAACATATCTTAGAAAGTATAATAAACATGTTTATTAATAAATTAATTCCAATATATATATATATATGTCAGGGGTGGTTGCGGTGGTTTCTTTGATTTTATCTTGTTCATACAATAGACACTGTTCCACAAACAATTCCAATAAAACGTGGAAGTCAATTTGGATTAAAACAATCAATACTACTTTAATTACAGAAACTATAAAGAATAGTTTATCATGTTGCAGCTTCAATACATAATACCTCCTCCTAGCTCCTTCCTGATTCTACACCTTTCCCAAACTCAAATAAAACAAGGGTGTCTAAAACAATGATCTCTTTCCTTTTCTCGTCAACTGGTCAACTGTCCGTGTCTTGTCCCATTCAATAACCGATTCATTAGGTGCGTCACTGTACTACAGGGAATTCCCTCTAACATCTACATTGATACAATAATTAATTGTCTGTCTATTTATCTATGTCTGCCTATGTCCTTACAATATATATATATATATATATATTATATATATTACTGTGGCACCATCCGATAGCTTATTTTTCTTTAGTTTTCCATAGCGACGTCACCGAACCGTGTTATTTCATTCCTACTTTCATTTAAACCATTATCTGACTATTTCCCATAAAAACGCAAATTAAAATGCATTTCAAATCTAAATCAATATCACTTTAATGTTCAATTAAAAATGTATCCTCAAGTTATTTACCTAAATTTGCGAGGAATTTTATCGAAATCGTGACAAAATCCACTATATTTACTAGACTAAATACGATTCAAATCTTCCTTTTTAATATATTTGTACTTACATATAGAACTAAAATCGATCGACGTTATTGTAGTTTTAAATCAAAAGAAGTTATTGTTATAATTTAATTGTATAGCGCTAAATATTTAAAAATTATGTTGCGCTAAAAAAATTTCTTACAAATTTCAAACAACAAAGAAATCCGGCTTAAATCCAGCACATTTTAACCGGAACCGGAATCGGAACCGGATTTGTTAAAACTGCCGGAATCCGGCTTAACAGGAACCGGAATCGGATTCCGGTACAGCCCTAATAAAGTCACATCATCTTAATACTGATTCATATATTATTGTTCCAGATCAAGTTTTCCAACAGCCACAATGCTGAAAGGTCAGAGAGCCACTACATTAGCTGCAGTAATCTGTGAGCTTCTGGTTGCCATCATTGTTGTTGCTTCTGGAGCCATTCAGAATGCCACAGCCTCTAATTCAGCGGCTCCCAAAATTACTGACATACGTCTACCTACCGCATTGTACCCCGAACATTACAATCTCGAGATTCAAACCTACATCACCGGATCTGACCCGGCCCATTTCAAATATAAGGTGTGTGCAGTGGAATAATACAGTGTTTCAATTAATGATCACAGGTGGATTTAAAAGGCCGGCGCACAGGTTGCTGGTCTGAGGCCCAAATGACCAGGGAACCCTGCAAACCCCCAACTTTAAGCACTTTTAGATGCCTCCCTTTTAATTTTTAAGGCCCATTTTTTCTTCTGAACCTGTGTCCCCCCAACTTCCCTTATTCCGCCTCTATTCAAGATGCTGTTTTTAAATTTGCTTTAGTTGTCAAGGTGTACCCCAAGTTTGAGCCTCTCTTATAGAAGGGCAAACTAGTTGACCGCAAAATGTCCCCATTGCAAAAAGAGTTTCTAGGTCTGTTAAATGAATAAATGAAAAATAACATGTAAATACTTACAAATATCAATAAATGAAAAATAACATGTAAATACTTACAAAGAAATATCAGAGCTTATCACAATTATTTTAAATTTTGTTTTAAATGGATTTTACTTTCTCTAACTTTACATCAGGGCTCAGTAATGATTTGGATGCGTTGTGATGTAGCTACCGACAACATAACTTTGCACATGAAAGCACTTACAATTGAAGAGAGCAGCATACGTTTCTATGGTGATTTCTCCGGCTACTCTGGACCAGCCTACTTAACATGGACAGAGGATAAAGACAGACAATTCCTCATTCTGAAATTGGATGGAAAAACTGAAGTAAAAAAATATAATTTTTCAGAATCATCTATATTAATAAAAGTGTAAATGTTCATTTTGCTTCTAATCTTAAATCTAATCTCCAAAAGCTCTGCACTGATTTCTTTGAAATTTCAAATAAGCACATGTTTTAAAATACCTTTTATATAGATTTTATGCCTCAACACTTTTTCAACGAATACATTTACCTGTGTATTACACATTTATCTGTGTAGTATTGTAATATTAATGATTTAATTTTTTTTTTAGTGCCACTAAATTTCAAAAGCCAATTTAAAGATAAAACAGCAAAGCAAAAAAAAAATTAAAGAAAAAACAACACAAACTCAGAATTGCAGCAGACGCCAAAATCAAATACAACAGAAAATATTTCACTAAGATAAATGTCAACACATTTCTGGTGTGCAACGGAGTCAGCAGCAAATCACCCTTTTCATTGGCTCTGTTATTTTATAACACATTTTAAACCAAACAATCATTATAATGAAACCTTGTTCTTATAATGATTTGACTTTGACTTGTAGCTTTTGTGTTAATTAGTTATTAAGCCTAAAGCATGTATGATTTCAATTAGCTTTTAATTTATTTATGTATAATTACTTTAAAGTAAAGGCCCATGTTTGATTTGTAGTTGTTAATTACTTAAAAGTAATAATTCTGCTAAGATATAAGAACCCAGTTCAAGACCAATAGGGCCTCACATTTTCCTCCAGTCTGGGCATAAAATATTGTCAGGTAGGGACAATTTGAAGATGGATGAACAGAAATTCTTTTGTAGCCGTGATAAATTCATGACCTCAAATTAAATACAATCTTTCTCAAGGCCGTGTTCTGTGTGTGGTCATGTGTCCAGCTGATTGATAATTAAATGGGGAGGGGGGAGGGAGGTTGTGAGAAATTTTATCCAGATAATTTTGTTTTGAGTTGGGCTCTTATTATTACATGTCACAGTTTTGAAAATGATCTTATAGTATAAAAGACCATTATTAGAAATATATAGAATATTAAACAGTGTATGTTATTACAGGTTGGCAAAAGGTATGTTGTCACATTGGATTACACTGCACCATTAAAGTCCGACCTTAGTGGACTATATCTCAGCACTTACAAGAGAGATGATGGACAACCTGTGTAAATAATTTTTTTAATTGTTAAAATAAATATTGCACATTAAATATTGGTTAAATTAGAAATATTGATATGCAACTTATATTTGGGGAAAAGTGATTGATATAAATATGTATTCTATGATCATTTAATTTTTTTTTAGCTAAAGTGTAATAATTGTGGTAATGGTGTATTCCTGTAAACATTAGTTATCTAGCCACCACACATTTTGAACCAACTGATGCCAGGAAAGCATTCCCATGTTTCGATGAGCCTGCCATCAAGTCAACGTTCAACATCACATTAGTGAGGCCGAGTCACCTGATATCCATATCTAATATGCCGATAATTGACAACTCAACTACATTGTAAGTGACAAAACAAATTAATGGTTTATTAGCCCCATACTAGTTCTTTGCTGAAAATACAGTTTAAAAAATACCTAGATGAGCAGTTGCTCCATTTCCATTGTCACAGACCACTAAATTCATAAGCTTCATTCCAACATTCTAATAAATTCATGATTTTATTTCTGTGAACAAATAAATTTATCATTTTTAGTCCCATGTACCACTTTATATGTGTGTGATTATGAGAGTTTTTCTTTAAATTAAAAAATATCATAAATAAGATCTTACATTCAATCATTTTTTCTGCTTTGGAATGTGATTACTTTGTATTTTATTTTTTGGGCCAACGACATTTTCTCGCTGATCATTATTGGTCCATTGACCACCACTTGATAACTGCTGACTTTGATTGCCTGGATTTAAATAACTATTGTAAAAGAGCTTCTTTGTTTTATGTTGTTTTTTTTATGCTATTCACACTACATTTTTTTAATGCAGCTGTTTTTTGACTACTTGAACCTGAGAAGGATTTTAATTCACACCAGACATTTTACAATTTCTGAAAATGTTGACTAGTGAATATTTACTTATCCCTGGATCAGAAATTCTAAGATATCTCTGTAAGGGTGAGAGGTTTATCTATTGATCCTATAATCACTCAATGGATAATTTTGTAGTGACCTTTCTGCATTACATTCTCACCACTGCCATGGCTGGAATGCTAAAATGTTCATGGAGACAGTAGTGGAGACATAAGTAACTGGAGTTGCTTGATCTCATACTTGGAACCATAAACAGAGCTTATCTTAGGTCTTTGTGGGTCATAGGCAGAGACTTCCTAAAGTTCCCATTTGGGTCCTCTTAGAAATTAATTCAGAAAGATGGGTCCAATGCCTGTCCTCATGCACCAAAATGCCACCAAGTCAGTTTAGACCAGACATAAGAAAAAAAAAACAGCGTGGCAAAGTAATTACACCTTTTTTAATGTTTTTTTTTTACACTAGTTTAACCTTAAATTATGTGCACAGATTGTCCAGTGGTGTAGAACATTCAACTGTTGACCTGAGGGTTCAGGGTTTTGTTCCTTGGTGAGGACATTTTTCTAGGTTCTGGTGAAAATTGGTTTCTTTCATTGGGCACTTGACTTGGAAATTGGGGGAAGTAAATGCGGTTGGGTATTGTGCTTGCCACACAATCCATTTATGTGCCATGACTGTATAAAAAGTGAACTGTACACTACATCACCATGATGTTATAGGAAACTATGCTTTAAATTGACTTCTTGAATATCATTTTTGCTTTTGTATTGTTTTCAGTGTAGATGGGGACGTGACATTTGTGAAGGATGTCTACATGCAGACTAAAAAGATGTCAACATATCTACTTGCTTTTATTGTCTGTGATTTCATATATAGTTCTAAAATAACAGAAAATGGATTGCTGGTGAGCTGTTGTGTCAGATACTTGTACAAATTAGCAAAGTAATACCATAATCTCATCTTTTATAACAAGGATGGCAATAGTCTGATGAAACTCATATTGAAATGACTTTATAATTTGTCATTTTATCTTTTTTGGAATTATTATATAATTTTTAAAATTACAAAACAATGAAAGTTAATTTTGAAGTCAAGTTTATACCTGCATTCGTAATATATTGGTTTTTATTAATTTCCTTAGTTTCGTGCATGGTCAAGACCTGAAGCTAATGAAAGTACTGAATTCGCATTAGACTTTGGTACCAAAGCTCTAGTTTACTATGAAGATTTTTTCAACATCAGTTTTCCATTGCCTAAGCAAGGTAAAATGGCTTTTAAATAAATTTTGTGAACCATGTTAGGAAAAAATATAATGTCAAAAAGGAATGAACCTTTTTTTTACACCATTATAGTATGTTGTATGACATATGAAAGACTGCAAGGGTTAATGAGATTGTTGCATCACATATGAAATGCTGCAAGGGTTAATGAGATTAAATAAAACCAGGTTTTTAAACTTTATAAAAAAATGGTAGATTAGTTCACTCTAGAAGGTCTTTTTCATATTGAAAATATTCTTTAGGCAAACATATACACTCCTTTTTTTTTAATTTTTGTAAATTTTTTCAGCGACCAAAATACTGTGGGCTATTTTTTTTTTTAAAATAATGAAATAAATGAATATGTAATGAATGGGAAATAATGAATATCTATGATGTCGTTTAATATTTATTGGTCTCTGTGAAAATTGCCTGCAACCCCCCCCCCCCCACCCACTTTTTTTAATATGAAAAACTTATTTATGAATTCAAATCCTCAGGTCATCTTAATTTTGTTTAAGAACTTGATGCTGATTAGTTTTACAGCTGGCGATCTCTTTCTCTTTTCAGATATAATAGCCGTGCCTGACTTTCCGGCAGGAGCCATGGAAAATTGGGGATTAATAATCTACAGGTGCAGTGTCTTGAATTTAGTTCTATTAAAATTATGGATTATTTGAATTATCCTTCATGGTCAAAACTTAATTGTATGTCACATCACAGCATGAGAGCGCATGATGTCATATAGTTGAGACATTAATGTGGCATATTCTCACATTGCTGGTAATGCTAAAAGTATGTCATGGGTAATGTAATATGTCATATCAGTGGCAGTGTAAAATGGATGTCATTTTCATTTTTATTAATTATATCATGTCAATGTGTGTTATTTTATTTAACTCAACAGCACGCTACTAAACCTTTACAAGTGTAACAAAATATTATTGTTACTATTCAAATATTTTTTATACATTTTTTTTGAATACTTCATCTCTGAACAAGAAAGTATAGCCTAACTATTTTCTGATAAAAACTAATTAAAAAAAAAACATGAATGCTATTTTGATCTTCTAGTATTGACATCTTTTTATTACTTGTAAATTATTAACCATTGAGAAATGTGAACATATTTCAGAGAGGTGGACATGTTGTACACTAATGGTGTGTCCAGCGAGGCCAATAAAGAAAGAGTTGCTCTTGTTGTTTCTCATGAGTTAGCACATATGGTAAGGTTAAAAAAAAATTGTTACATTTTTTATCGTTCTTTGTTGTTTTATTTTGTAGCATTGGGATTTTTACTTTAACAGCATTCATTTTTTTTCCTACGTGTATATTTTTGGTGAACTAGCTGGACATAACGCAGTACTTTTACTTGTTACGTATGTGGTTAGCTGACCTAAACAGCACTGAGCCTGCTTAGTTAACACCAGTGAAACCAAAATAATTACAGATTCCAAAATGTTTTCATATAGTTAACAAACTTAGAGAAAGTTTGATTTATATAAATAAGTGGAAGCTGAATGATTCAATCTCTAAGAAACTGTTTGGAAATTTAAAATTAGCCTAAAAATCTCTGGGGACGGGTGGTCGTGCGGTGTAGAGCGCTCGCCTGTCGACCGGAGGGTCCCGGGTTCGAATCTCAATGAGAACCTTGGGATTTTTTCAGGTCCTGGTGAAAGTCCCCAAGTCCACTCAGCTTTAAATGGGTACCTGACTTTAAGTTGGGGGAGTAAAGGCGGCTGGGCGTTGTGCTAACCACATAACCCCTTCATGTGCCGAGGTTATAGAAACAGATGAATTCTACACTTCATCTGCCCCGATGGCCCGTTAGGATTAAGGGAACTTTACTTTTTAAAAATCTCTGATAATTGAAAAAAGTTCAGAGATCTTACATCCCCGTAAGCTAATATTTGTCCTATCATTAGTAAAAAAACCTTTGTCGATTTTTATTGATTTAAATATCAAAAAGACAAGTAATTAATACATGGCAATGTTCCAACAAATTTGCATTTGAATCTGTTCAAGCTGTTAAACAAAAAAGAATGTTAAATTAATTAAAACAACTTCTTGAGTTCATAGAAATAATTTGAATTTCTGCAGTGGTTTGGTGACCTGGTCAGTCCTAGCTGGTGGGATGACCTGTGGCTAAATGAAGGCTTTGCCACTTTTGTGGAGTATCTAGGAATGGACCATGTGCATCCTGAATGGAAAATGGTCTGTGTTGAGAAAAACCTTTTGTCAATGAGAATTATAAAAACTATTACATATTTGTCATTGAAAGTGCCTTAGGCTTTTTTTTTTTTTGGACAAATTTACCTTAGCTCATGATTTTACATTAGTTATTGATTTAAATGTCATGAGGGGTTTGTACCCTATTGAAAGTAACTCTACTTTGCATACATTTTAAGAAATTCTTTTATATCTTCTCATATTTTGTATTTTTTTTTTTTTTTACAGTTTGATGTTTTAGTTATAAATGAAGTGCAGAAAGCCCTCTCATTCGACGGCCTAGTTTCTTCACATCCTTTGTATGTACCTGTTGGTCATCCAGATGAAATCACTGAAATTTTTGATGCTGTTTCTTATTCAAAGGTTTTTCTCTCTGTTTTTTTTTTCTATTTTACTCTAGATTTATTAGAAATTAATTTTTTTTTTTATATCTATACAGAAAAAAAATTTATTGTAGACACTCAACTACAAATAGAAACATTTTTTGCATTATCTCATTCCTTAAACAGTTTTATAACAATTAAGTAAAGTTCCCATTATACAGACCATCAGATTGAGATGAAGTAGAGTTCTTATGTTTCTGTAGCCAAGGCTATTCTATGGGATTGTGTGGCTAGCACAATGCCCAGCCGCCTTTACTTTCCACACCAAATGTCAAGTACCCCTTTGAAAGCTGGGTGGACTTAGGTACGATCGACCTCGAGAAACATCCGGGGTCACTCAATTAGGCTTAAACTCGAGACTGGTTAGCAGTTGAGGGCTCTACCACACTGCCACCACATCCCTTTTTTTATAAAATTATATTATTGCTAAGTGTCTGGTCTAAAAATATTTTTTTTCAAAAGCCTTTTGTGCCAATAGACATTTTAAACTTGGTTCATTGGTGATATATTACAGATAAAGCAAAATCAATAAATGTATTTTTATTATTGATATTTCGCTTGTTAGTGATAAAAAGTTTCAACTTCACAGTGAATTAAAGACAGGATTTTTTCTCCAGGGTGCAGCTTTAATTAGAATGATGCGACACTTTGTTGGATATGAAACATTCAGGAGAGGAATGAACGTAAAGTAGACATTTTATATATTTAGTTTTACAATACTAGCTCACGAGTGGACAAACTTTTTAAACCACTGTCAGTATTTGATTCACTGTCAATATTTGATTCACTGTCAGTATTTGATTCACTGTCAATATTTGATTCATGTCAATGTTTGATTCACTGTCAATGTTTGATTCACTGTCAATATTTGATTCACTGTCAATATTTGATTCACTGTCAATGTTTGATTCATAGTTTTGACAGGAGGGCCAGATGGATGTTTATGCAAAATAATATAAATTAAACGTAAATGACATTTGTGTGAGCGCAAGCCGGATCAAAATGCCTGCCATGGCTAGCAGGCCATAGTTTGCCCATGTCTCTACTAGCTCCTGAAAAATACTCTTCTCTTAGAAACAATGAAGGATGACACTTGTTGCAGGAAACACTTATGAGGAGTGTAAAGGGAATACAATATCGTGGATGATAATTCATTTTATCCCCCCTATACACACATACAAGATCCTCCCATGTAAAACAGACACACCTTGAAAATTCAGGAGTGTATTGTTTTGTTGCCATTTTTAAAAAAATTTGTTTGCATAGGATGCACCTAATTTTTATTGTCAAATTTTTTAAAGAAAAAGTGCATCTTTTTCAAGGGGGATGTACGTAAGATTCTTTTTTCATCTCTTATCTTTTTTTTTTTTACTACAAATAGTAACAATTTGCCTGTTAAGACGTAAAGTAACCAGATGGGAATTATTAATCCTGTACTATCTGATCTGATGGAAATCCTTGTAGCCAGATTTTTACATTTTAGTTTAGAACAGGGATGTCCAAAGTATGGTCTGTTTGGATGTTTGACCCAGCCTATGACCAAAACCTTTTAATTTTATGACATTGACAATCAATTTATATTATTTCTTATAAACACTCAATCAATGTAGTCTAGGTCCAGCCTTTCAGTCAAGTTTAAGGACCAGTTTATTGGCCTATGATTCAAAACATTTGCGCACCCTGGTTAAGAACCTTTTGCATTCTTGATGTCCAGAAAAGAATTACACTGCTAGTATAACTTACAGATGAAGCTAAAAACTTAAAAGTCTGCTAAAAAAAAACAAGGAAAAGTTACAGTTCTTTAACAGAAGAAATTTCACTTTTTCTGTTTTCAAATTCTGACAGTTCTTTTTTTTTGGGCAGACAGGATGTTAGTTGTCTATTAATTGTAGACATTTGATACACATTGTACTAATTAATTTATTTTACCCCATATTCTTGTTTCCCTTAACAGCTATATTTGATCTCTAGGCAGTATGATGTGGCTAACCATAATGACCTTTGGTCAGCGCTGACACAGGTGAACAATCAGTATCATTATCATTTTTTTAATTTCATAAAAACTCTGTTATATTAGGTAAATATAAATACTTTCGTGTGGCTAGGACACAAAAACCCATAAATTGGCTGATATTGTTAGTCTTCTTATTGATGGTGAAATAGAAAGAACACTGAAAATTGTCCCAAGAGTGCTTCAGTATTTGAAAAAGGATGAAATAAAGCATTTAGGAAAAAAAAATTCAGCTTCCACATTTAGCTTGGCTCTTTGCTTATATGTGTCAGTTTTTTTTTTAAATTTTCACTTGAAATATTCAAATTTTTGGGGAATATTCCAGATTTAGCCATCATCAGAATATTAACATCATCTGAATCACTCTACACCACTTAGGTAAAATAGAATTCCATTATCTAAAGCTGTGAGTCTTACACTTTTAGGTAAATACATGTGTCCTTTGAGTCTTGTTTTTTTACTCCACACATTGAATTCATTACAAAAGTTGAGATTCCCTTTTTTTAACTGCCAGAGAGGGCTAAAAGGTTCTGAAGTAGTGAATTATTCATCTGTATTGAGAGATTGTGTGGCTAGTACAATACCCAGAGAGGGCTAAAAGTCTCTGAAGTAGTGAATTATTCATCTGTATTGTGTGGCTAGTACAATACCCAGCCACCTTTACTTCCCCAACTAATGTCAGGTTCCCATTTTTAAGCTCTGTTGGCTCTACATGACAAGACATACATTCTGCCTACTATGTTCCAGAGTTGCTGAATTTTTAAGTTATATTTTACTAATTCTGATTATTATTTAGTACCCAAGATAAAATTTACTGAACTTTTTCTCAGCAAGCCAGTCTTGATAACAAAAGAATTGATGTGAAGGAGGTCATGGACACTTGGACACTTCAGATGAACTACCCACTGGTCACTGTCACTCGAGATTCAAGTTTATCAAACACAGTAAGAGTGCAGCAGCAAAGATATCTGCAGAATTATAACACATCTGAACAAGGGAAATTTTTGTCACCTTTCAAGTTAGTGAACCGATTTTATGAACAGATAAACACCGTAATTAAAATTAAGGAAGAATCCATGTAACATTTTGGTTATTTTATGTCAGATATAATATAAGCACCTTTTAAATCCTTCCAAAAATACTTGAATACAAACAGCTGCTCAGAAATTGTTTATCTGTTGTATTGATGTCATATCAACAGTTGGCCAACAGTATCTGCCTTTTTGTTTTTTGTGTTATAGTTACTCTTGGAACATCCCACTGACACTCACAACAAGCAGTGAACTGAACTTTGAACAAACTGATGAAAATGTGTACTGGATGTGGAGAAATGAAAGCTCAAGTACTACACTATTAAATATTGTAAAGATTAACATTAATTATGAACTATAAGGGGGAGGGGTCATAATTGAGGGCCAAATTCTAATTTTATTATTTAGCATCAAGTACTTGAAAGAGTAATACAATATATCATTTGAACAAGATTTAGTGAAAACATTTAAAAGAAAATTAATAAAAAGAGCTACTTTTGGTCACTCTTGAATTTTAACATTAAAATAAAATAAATATTCTATTCATATTGTAGGCTAGAAATTTGAAGTCTGCTCAATAGTTGAACATTTACCTATTGTGTTTTCCAGTGTAGCTACATTATATATATATTTTTTATTTCCACTGACCTGATACAGAACTAATAAAGCTGGAGAGCCTGTCACCATATGATTGGATTATTTGCAACACTCAACAGAATGGCTATTACAGGGTAAATTATGAAAACTCCAACTGGTTGGCTCTGGCCCAACAGCTCAAGGATAATCATAGAGTGAGTAAAAAGATACTAGAATTTATAAATGTTGTGTTTATTTTATTTTACTATCACTGGACAAAAAAAAATTGTTCTATTGTTGTAAAGCAATTTGTTAGACTAAACTTATTAAAACTGTATCACTGGACAAACAAAAATTGTTCTATTGTTGTAAAGCAATTTGTTAGACTAAACTTATTAAAACTATTTCTTAGCGTTGGTGTATCCCATCATACCATTTTTTTTTTCTGCTGTATGTGTTGACTTCATTATAAGGACAAGATCGCTTAGGAATTATATATTTTCAACAATCATTTCATGTTTACTAAAGCCTCGGACAGTTGATTAAAATTTATTCATTGGGATAGTCTGTCTTAAATTATGCCACATTTTGTCTGATTCTGACCATATTCTTACAAACAGGTTATTCCAACCATTAACAGGGCTCAGCTTATTAATGATGCATGGAATCTTGTCAGGTATGCTTCTTTCAGTAAAAAAAAAACCTTAACATATATGCTATCTAAGTATTAAAGAACTAATTTCCCAGTTATAAAATATTTTATTTATCATTAGCACATACAAAAAAGTGTTTAATTAAATGAAAATGTCTTGGTTACTTTCTTATTTATTCGTCCCCTAATTTTTTAATTGCTGTTATTTTGTTTATCAGTTCTAAAATATATGCTGAAGCATGTACAACGATATTAATTGATGGCTCGATATTATTTGATAGCTCGTGAATGTGCCAATGGTGGTTAAGATTGTGCTTTTTTTTTTTCAGATCCAAATTTTTGGACTTGGATGTCGCCTTCTCTATTATAGACTATCTCGAAAAAGAGAAAGAGTTTGTTCCCTGGCAGGCAGCAAGGCTTGAATTAATTTACATCAGTAGAATGTTGTCATCTCATTCAATTTACGGCTCTTTTCAGGTAATCAGTGACTTATTCATTGCTGACAATATATTTATTTGAAACTGTTACATATGGCTAATGGTTTGGGAGGGGGAGGCAAGTTTGCTGTAAAGCTCTTAGTGCAGTGCTGCCTCGAGTGGGAACCAAACACTTATCAGGAGGTTTCATGGCTTTGAGGGGGGGGGGGGAGCTTTGTCATTTTTTATATTTATTATATTCATTTATTTTGCTGAAAATTGTGGGGTATAGAAGCCAAAGGGGCTCCCATTTATATGAGCCTTAGAATTTCTGGCTACAGCCCTGTTCATTGGACCTGTGCTGGTTAAATATTTTAATCCCAGTTTCATGCCTATGACACTGATATTATAAGTTAGTTAATGAGAACTATTTTATACTAGCTATACCCTGCAAAACCTTTGCATAGAGTTAAATTCAGTAGGCTAGGTCATTTTTGGTTTTGGGCAGATCCGATTTTTTCATTTAAACTGGAACACTGTTGTATTAACTCTTTACTTTCGTTTTAACGCAGAACCCAAATTGCTATTATTTTATTAGATTACTATTTTGTATTTATTCTTAAATGTCCAAAAAAACAACAACAAAAAACTTATGGTTCATATAACAAAGTTTGGGATTAGTTTTTTTATTCATGCATTATGTGATTCATCCCTTGATGAGAACCATATTTTTTTTATATTTATTTAGAAATTCATGCAACAGAAGTTGAGAAGTTCTTATCAGTCTTTCGGTTTAGACAACACTGGCCCATCCCACACTGAAGTGTAAGTCTAAAATATTTTTTTGGGAAATGATTTTTCACTATATAACTGTTTGTTAGCTAGCAAATTAATGAGAATACAATGACTCTTTCAGATTTCCGCTTGACAGATAATAATTATGACAGAACTTTACTTTCTTCAAATACATATTCTTTTAGCAGAAATTAACCTTAAATTTGAATAAAATAAAACAAAAAAAAAATATTTAAAGTTGAGTGAAACAATGGTACAGGGTTGTTCAGATTTAAAGAATTATTTACAACTAGGTCCCAGATTTTCTTGAAAAATCTAATTTTTAAATTTTTTGGTATATGTACCTCTAAAGCAATTTAAATCATATTGTATTCACTCTGAGGTTTGTATGACTATATTTTTGTCATAGTTGAATGTCTTGTTATTTTATTCCACACAGGGAAGTTCAAAGTATTTTTTTTCATTTAAACTGTTTAGTTTGCACAAACATTCATCATGCCATAAAAAAATATACAACTATATTTTCTTAGGTCTTTTTTAATGCAGATATATTTTTCAAATTAGGGATATATCCCAAATTTTTCTAAAAATTCAAGTAAAATTGATTAATATTGGATTGAATTAATTAAAATGCTTTCTGTTTTCAACCAATCCTTCCCTGTTTTCTAATCGATCTAAAATTACAATTTTCAATTTTTTTTTTCAATGAGACAAAAGATTTTTTTTCTAAAATCATCTCACCATTTTAATTTTAAAAGGCATGTAAAAAGGTCGGCCTACTTTACTAAAAAATGTCAAATTTTAATAAACTTATTAATGAGACAAGCACTTAAGGTTACAGTGTAAAACCCAAGTATTGCATATTTTTGTAAAGTAATTTAACAAAAATGTACACATTACCTCCAATACAGGATTTAATATCAGAACAATTGCTGTTGAATGTTTTCAATGTGAAACTTAAAATGATTTAAGAATAAGACTAATAATTGATAGGATGCTTGAGTTGCGAACCACTACTCATGTCATTTTAAAACTGGGCAGGCTGACATATATTATTACCCCTTTTTCATGTATGACCAAAATACTAGTACATATATATTTTTGTTATTGTTAGTTTGAAAGTAGTGCAATTTTTGTATGACAGTCTTAAAAAAAAAAACAATCCTTTAATGCCTTTCGAAAAAAATAATTATTTTTGAAACAAAATACGTACAACTTCAAACTCTCATTTTAAAAAAGCTGCAAAAAAAAAAAAAGAATTTGCTGCTTATATTTATAAATATATATTTTGAATATTTTATTGTAGTGCTGCTCGGCAACTCATAGCTAATCAAGCTTGCACTTATGAAGTTCAAGAATGTCTGGATGCTGCCAGTTCCCAATATAAAAAGTGGATGGAAAATAGCACTTTTAACCCGTTAGTATCTTTTCACTTTAAAAGCATTTAAGAAATTTTAGCCTCATGATGTGAAGTTTTGTTTTTAATTGAAATTCTTTTTTAAAAACCATACACTTTTAAAAACATTTTATCTATTCTAACTTTGATTTCTTCTTATTTAAAAAAAAATGCATGAATATTTTTATTTTGTTTAGTCTTAAAATTCTAATAATGAGTTATTCTGTGTCATGTTTAAATCTTTAAATTTCAGCTTCATTTAAGTAACTTAAGTTTTGTGCATAGCTACCCCAAAAAAAAAAACCTAGGTGATTCTAAAACATTAAAAAAAAACAACAAACAAACAAAAGATTTCATCAACAACGTATTATACAAGAAGACTTTTTATAATTATCATTAGAATTTTCATGAAATAGTTTCATTTAGATACAGAAACATACATGAATTTTCTCTTAAATTTATACAATAATAAACACTGATGTATTCATAGAAATGTGTGTTTTTGTCTTTTAAATTTTAGAATTGACGTCAATCTGAGATCTGTTGTGTACTGTCAGGCAGTGGCTGCAGGAGGAGCAAAAGAATGGTCATTTGCACTGGAGGTAAACAATTGAAGTTTAAACAATATTTTTGACGTTTATACATTCAACTTTATGTCACAACCAATTGCAAAACTCGTGATCTAGGGGTACATTGGCGAGAGATTCACCCAGGTCCCCGTAGGTTGGATATACACATTTATATTTATATATATATATATATTATATACAAATCAATGACTCTTGATAAATAATCAAATAACATTAATGCAACTTATAAATTACTTTACAGAAAATATTATATTTATGTGTCAATTTCCATCACCCACCCAGTTAAATCAATACAACATAGAAACTGGCATATGGCCAAAATAGTATTAACATAATAAGTAGACCATATTATAAAACATCAGCTATTACATTATGCTGTCCAGTAATCTCTCAAGCCTGAGCCGTCTAGGTCCAAGCTCCCTCCAGAAAGGCTAGGTGTCAGGGCTGTTAAGGTGCACTTCAGGCAGGGCAATTCACTCTGACCAAGTTCTATTCGAACAGGTTACATTCAATTCAGGGCCTACATGTTACAAACAAACAACATCATGTATGATAAACTACACAATGCTACTTCTATATTACACTACCCAACATATTGTCTAAACTACCTAACATACCTCCAGGTTGGTCATCCTACCACACACACACACACACACACACACACATCAAACATCATATATGTGAATAAACCGGTTACATGGTATTGAGAGAATGCAATATAAACACACACACATCAAACATCATGTATGTGAATAAACTGGTTACATGGCATAGGGCGAATGTGAAAAATAAATGTACCAATGCACGTCACTTGCAGCTGTTCACTAACGGAGAGCCACAAGTTTCACTTTATACCATTCCACCATAATATGCACACACCCTTTCAAACATACACGCTGACCTGAACTCCGTTCACCTACTTTATGCTATCTTGACACTTAACATAACCCAATCCTGTTAAATTCAACTAGCCTGTTAACTGAATAATAATTTTTTGCAGATCTGATGTTAATACTTTGCACACAATTAGTCAGAAAAATATATGTATACTTTCTTGTAAGAACTATAGACATAAAAATATATGTATACTTTCTTTTACAAACTATAGACATAATGGTGCTAGTTGTTTTTTTCCATTTCTAATTTTTTAATTCTACAACATATATAATGTGAAAAAAAAATGCAGGCATATGTTTTACTCAACTTCTTGTGTTTAGCTTCAATTTAAATTTAAAATGCATATACAGTGAAGATCCTTACTGATCAATTGAGACTGGACCCAAGCCATATAATAAATTATTTATTTACTTAGATACATTTTTTTAATGTTTTTTTAAAATTTAAAATATAAAATAAACAAATAAAGTTCCTTACATCTAAGGATGTAATTCACAGGATGTAATTGAATAACTTTTAAAAAAATACTGTGTCCCTCCTATAACCATGTTTTCTTCTACATGGTCTCAACACATTTAGAAAATTGCCACTTTCCTTCTTACCTGATGTATTCACTCTAATCGTCATTATAAAAAACATTCTTAAAAGAACAAGAGACTCAGGAATTCTCAAAGTTTAATCACTCAAGATTTCATAGTCATGTGCACAGAATTTTCATGTATTTTACTTTTAAACTAGCAAGAAACTTGCTTTCCTAAAAAAAAAATATTGAAATTGTTAAAGGAATTTAGCTGGTGATTTTATTTTGGAGTTATTTTCCCGACTATTTCCTGTATCACCTCAGAACCCAAAAAAATAAAAAAAAAAACAAAAACGGTTACCTTGAAATTGTAAAAAATTCCCTCACCTTATTAAATAGAATTTAAAAAATATGTATAAATTTGTTTGGGTGTTTGTATTTGTTAGTGAAATAAAAGGTTTTGTTGAATTTAAGAACACACACCCCCTTCAGTCTTAAATGTCATGGTCTCCCCCAACAGAATTTAACATAATATGTGATTGTCCAGAAAACTTACCAACTGTGTTATATGAGGGATAGGTTTACTAACGAATTCTACATATTAATACAAGTTAATTTTCTATACTCACTTACTAATTACACATGTATTTACAGTTACTAATCCAACATGTGTACACAGTTACTGTATAAGAATATGTATCCAGTTACTATTTGAACATGTACATCTAGTTACTAATCCAGCATATGTATCCAGTTACTTAGTCAACAAGTGTATTCAGTTACTAATCCAACATGTGCATCCAGTTACTAATCTACATGTGCATTCAGTTACTAATCCAACATGTGCATCCAGTTACTAATCTACATGTGCATTCAGTTACTAATCCAACATGTGCATTCAGTTACAAATGTACATGTGCATTCAATTAATAATTTAACATGTGTATCCAGCTACTAATTCAACATGTGTATCCAGATAGTAGTTCCACATGTGTATCCATATACTGATTTAACATGTGTATCCACATACTATTTCAACTTGTGTATCCAGATACTTATTCCAATGATTATCGAGATTCTAATTCCATATGTGAATCCAGATACTGATTTAACATCTGCATCCAGTTACTAATCCAACATATGTAACCAGTTAGTAATTTAACAAATGTATCCAGTTACTAATTTAACATGTTTATCCAATTACTTATACAACATGTGTATCCAGTAAATAATTCACCATTTGTATCTAGTTACTAGTTAAATAGGCCAATATGTATTGGTTACTTATTAAACATTTGTATTCACTTACTAATTCCACATGTATATACAGTTACTAGTCCAACATGTGTACACAGTTACTGAATTAGAATATGTATCCAGTTACTAGTTGAACATATATACATCTAGTTACTAATTCAATATGTGTATCCAGATACTAATTCCACAAGTGTATCGAGATACTTATTCTACATGTGTATTTAGATACTGATTTAACATGTGTATCCACATACTAATTAAACATATGTATCCAGGTACAGATTTAACATGTGTATCCAGATAATAATCCCAAATGGTTATCCAGGTACTGATTTAACATGTGCATCCAGATACTAATTCCACATGTGTATCCAGATTCTTATTCCACACGTGTATCCAGAAACTTTTTTAACTTGTACATCCAGTTACTAATTTAACATGTGCATCCAGTTATAGATTTAACATGTGTACCACTTACTTATTGAAAATGTGTATCTAGATACTAATTCCACATGTGTATCCAGTTATATTTACCCAACATGTGTATCTAGTTAATAATTCTTTATTTGTATGCAGTTACAAATTTAATATGTGTATTTAGTTCTATTTCAGAATGTGAATTCAGTTACTTACTTCTAATTCAATATGTATCAAACAGCTATCATCCAACATGTGCATCTAGTTACTAATTTAATATGTGCATCCAGTTATTAATTTAACATGCACATCCAGTTACTAATCCAACATGTTACTAATTCAACATGTGTATCTAGATACTGAGGTAAAATGTGCATCCACAACTAATACAACATATATATTCACATACTAAATCAACATGTGTATCTAAATACTAATTCCACATTTGTATCACAATACAGATTTAACATGTGTATCCAGATAATAATTCACTATTTCTATCCAGTTACAAATTTAATATGTGTATTTGGTTACACTATATCATAATGTGAATTCAGTAACTTATTAAACATTTGTATTCACTTTCTAATTCAACTTGTATAAACAGTTACTCATCCAATATGTGCATCATGTAACTAATCCAACATGTGTATTTAGTTACTAATTTAACATGTGCATCCAGTTGTTAATTGAACATGTGCATCCAGTTACTAATTTAACATATGCATCCAGTTACTAATTTAACATGTACATCCAATTACTAATCCATCCTGTGTATACACATATTAATACAACATGTGTATCTAAATACTAATTTCACATGTGTATCCAGATACTGATTTAACTTGTGTATCTACATTCAAATTAAACATGCATCCAGATACTTATTCCACATGTGTATCCACATACTAATTTAATACGTGTATTCAGATACTAAATCCACATGTGTATTCAGATACTGATTTAATATTGTATCCACATTAGGTATATGACTTGAAAAACAAATTTTATAATTTTATAAGTGGCGTGCCAGATTCTGATGAGCTTTTATATAAAAATAATAACTACAACAAAAAATCATTAATTTTGTTGAAAAAGTTCACCCACCAAAACATTTTTTAGTTTAAAATAATCAATTTGGCTCGTTTTACTGAAGTTCACTTTTACTCCTGTTGTTTACCATTAAAATTATATTTGCTGTTCTCCATGTTAGATTTTTCAATTATACTAGAGTTTGAATAATTATTGTAATTTGCTTAATTTTATTCTTAAAAATGTCTTACAAAAAATCATCACTTTCCGTTGCTAAAAATAAGGACAAACGGGCGAGTAATTTGAAAAATTTCAAAACACTCTTAAGAAAAGAAACAAAATTGTAATCGAGATCGAGCCATTGCATTCACATTCTAGAATGCCAAAAGGGTGGATGATCATTGGTCGCTACATGGGCTTGGCCTCTATGGAAAAATCCAGATTGAAAAGAGTTGCAGCACTCAGGAAAGAAGTAGAGCTATTATGGAGCTTTTTGAATTTCCCAATACTGTCTTTGCGATCAGTGAGCAGAAAAATTGAAACTTTAATTAAAAGGTATGATGTTCATCTGAAAAAACCTGTGGGTGACATACGGGAGCAGTTTGATAAGTTATTTGATGTCACAAACAAAACTGGTCAATGGTTATGTGCTGAGGACAAAAAACTTTATGAAATACAAATTCAAAGTGGAGGTAAGACGGGATATGCTACAACTAAAATTGCTAGTCAAAGTACAATTCATCCATCAAAACGGAAAATTGTTTCCAAAATTAATGAGGCACAACAACAAAGCAGTTTTGAAAGTTCCAGTGATTCAAGTGATAACGAGAATTCTCAAAGTTACTCTGATGCAGTCATCCACAGAAAGCTTGGATCAAAGCACACATAAGAAACAATCACAGCAATCTACTTCTAGTGCAGTTTCATTAGTTCAATCTGTGAAACTACCAGTTCGAAGAGCAGCATTAGTAAGAAAAATTTTGCATAAGTCCAGCGTAAAAATAGCAACTCCTTCTCAGTCAGGTGTCTATCAGCTGTATTCAGAGAAGCAAGTAAAGTAAAAGAAACATTAATAAATACTTTGCGTATTAGCTTATGGAGTTTACATTTTGATGGTTAAATTATGAAGAAAAAAGAACACCAAGTAGTTGTATTAAAAAATGAAGCAAAAGAAGTGAGGCTAGCCGTCTTAGTTTTACCTGATGCCAAAGCTGCTACGATTGGATCTGCCATTCAAAAAGTTTTAGATGAATATAACTTATGGTCAGCTATAAAGATGATAGTGTCAGACACTACAAATGTTAATACAGGGTCGAAGTCTGGTGTTGTGGTGAAACTTCAGAAACTGTTTGTTCAACATGGTGAGTCTGCACCAGTCTTTATAGGTTGTCAGCACCATATACTTGATCGTGTTCTTAGACACGTGTGTGATGCATTGCTCGGTGATTCAACTGAGTCTCCTAACATAAATTATCCATTTGTAATTAAGATTATGAAATGTTAAAAAAAGATTTTGAAAGTAAAACAAATAAATGTGCTCCAATTTTAGAAAAACAGGAAATAGGTTGGAGAGATGATATGAAATTTTTGTACCATCTAATTAGCGTTTTTAAGCATTTTAAGAATTATCTACAAATGCCAAAAGTTAACTTTAGCGCACTGCCTGGCCTCAGCAATGCCCGATGGAACTCTCGAGCAATTTTTGCATTGTTGGCTTTCACACTATTGCCTGATAAACGAAAGGACCTTCAGAAATTGTGTGAATTTATCTGTGGACAATGGAGTGATGCTTGGTTTAGTGATCATGACTACAAAGCTGAACAATATGAACTTCTTTTGCATGCTGTTAATGATTATCCAAAAGGGGTTGCGCTGTCTTCGAACTCATTGGTCTCAAAGTCCATCTCCAATACTCACTCCACGTAGCAATGTGTGTGCAGAAAGAGCAATAAAAGTTCTGTAAGATATTATTCCCCTTTGCTACTCACCAGAGAAACTGAATTTACGTTTTATTTTTACAAATAAAAGTTTATGAAACAGTACTTGAAATTATTAACAAATGTCAATTTTTCGAAAACTTCAAAATGTTTGGTGGGTGAAATTTTTCAACTTTTTAAATAAATTTGATATGGTTTTGTGTTTCTACAATAAAAACTCATCTGTTGATGATATGCCATACAAGTGTTGTTCTGAAGTCATATACCTAATCCACATACTAATTAAACATGTGCATCTAGTTACTAATCTAACATGTGTATCCAAATATTAATTCAACTTGTGTATCTAGATACTGAATAAACATGTGTATCTATATTCTGATTAAACATGTGCATCCAGATACTAATTCCACATGCGAATCCACATACTAATTTAATACGTGTATCCAGATACTAATTACACATGTGTATCCAGATACTGATTTAACATGTACATCCAGTTACTAATCCATCATGTGTATCCAAATATTCGTTCAGAATATGTATCTTGATTCTAATTCCACATGTGTATCCAGATACTTATTCCACATCTATATCCAGATACTAATTCCACATGTGTATCCAGATAATCATTCAGCATATGTATCTTGATTCTAATTCCACATGTGTATCCAGATACTTATTCTACATGTGTATCCAGATACTGATTTAACATGTGTATCCAGATACTAATTCCACATGTGTATCCAGATTCTTATTCCACACGTGTATCCAGAAACTTATTTAACTTGTACATCCAGTTACTAATTTAACATGCGCATCCAGTTATTAATTTAACATGTGCATCTAGTTACTAATCCAACATGTGTATCCAAATATTAATCCAACATGTGTATCCAGATACTGATTTAACAAATTAATCTGCATACTAATTAAACATATGTAATTCCACATGTGTATTCAGATTTAATATTTGTATCCACATACTAATTAAACATAAGTATCCAGGTACAGATTTAACATGTGTATCCAAATAATAATTCCAAATGGTCATCCAGGTACTGCTTTAACACGTGCATCCAGATACTAATTCCACATGCGAATCCTAATACTTATTTAACATGTGTATCCAGATACTTATTCCACATGTGAATCCAGATATTAATTTAAAATGTGTATCCAGATTCTTATTCCACATGTGAATTTAGATACTAATTTAACATTTGTATTCAGATACTAATTCAACATGTGTATCCAGATACTTATTTCACATGTGTATCCAGATTCTTATTCGACATGTAAATCCAGATACTAATTTAACACGTGTATCCAGATGCATATTCCACATGTGAATCCAGATACTAATTTAACATGTGTATCCAAATAATAATTTAACATTTGTATCCAGATTCTTATTCTTATGGGAATATACGTAGGAGCTTATGAGAATATACGTAGGAGCTTATGGGAATATACGTAGCAGCTTATGGGAATATACGTAGGAGCTTATGGGAATATATGAAGGAGCTTATGGGGATATGTGGAGGAGTTTATGGGAATATGTGGAGGAGCTTATGGGAATATACGTAGGAGCTTATGGGAATATACGTAGGAGCTTATGGAAATATGTGGAGGAGCTTATGGGAATATACGGAGGAGTTTATGGTAATATACGTAGGAGCTTATGGGAATATACGTAGCAGCTTATGGGAATATACGTAGGAGCTTATTGGAATATATGAAGGAGCTTATGGGGATATGTGGAGGAGTTTATGGGAATATACGTAGGAGCTTATGGGAATATACGTAGGAGCTTATGGAAATATGTGGAGGAGCTTATGGGAATATACGGAGGAGTTTATGGTAATATACGTAGGAGCTTATGGGAATATACGTAGGAGCTTATGGGAATGTGTGGAGGAGCTTATGGGAATATGTGGAGGAGCTTATGGGAATATGTGGAGGAGCTTATGGGAATATACGTAGGAGCCTATGGAAATATATGGAGGAGCTTATGGGAATATACGTAGCGGCTTATGGGAATATGTGGAGGAGCTTATGGGAATATGTCTAGGAGCTTAAGGGAATATGTCGAGGAGCTTATGGGAATATGTGGAGGAGCTTATGGGAATATACGTAGGAGCTTATGGGAATATGTTGAGGAGCTTATGGGAATATGTAAAGGAGCTTATGGGAATATGTGGAGGAGCTTATGGGAATATACGTAGGAGCTTATGGGAATATGTAAAGGAGCTTATGTGAATATGTGGAGGAGCTTATGGGAATATGTGAAGGAGCGTATGGGAATATAGGTAGGAGCTTATGGGAATATGTGGAGGAGCTTATGGGAATATGTGGAGGAGCTTATGGGAATATGTGGAGGAGCTTATGGGAATATGATGAGGAGCTTATGGGAGTATACGTAGGAGCTTACGGGAATATGTGGAGGAGCTTATGGGAATATGATGAGGAGCTTATGGGAATATGTGGAGGAGCTTATGGGAATATGTGGAGAAGCTTATGAGTAATATGTGGAGGGAGCTTATCGAATATACATGAGAGCTTTCATGGGAATATTAGTAGGAGCTATGGGAAGAGATACGTAGGGACCTTATGGGAATTATACGTGGAGCTCATGGGAATATGGGTAGGAGCTTAATATATGGGGAGCTTATGGGAATATACGTAGGCTCTTATGGGAATATGTGTATAAGAATATGTGGAGGAGCTGCTGGAAATGTGTGGAGGAGCTTTATGGGAATATTCGTAGGAGCTTATGGGAATATGTGGAGTGAGCTTATGGGAAATATGTGGAGGAGCTTATGGGGAATATGTGGAGCTTAAGTCATAGTAAGGAGGAGCTTCATCAGAATATATGTTACAGGAGCTTATGGGAATATACGTAGGAGCTTATGTGAATATACGTGATAGGAGCTCATAAGGAATATGTGTAGACTATGGGCTATAGATGTAGGGAGCTTGGTGGGAATGATACGTAGGCTCTTATGGGAATATGGCGCATAAGAATATGTGGAGGAGCTTATGGGAATGTGTGGAGGAGCGCATGGGAATATTCGTAGGAGCTTATGGGAATATACATAGGAGCTTATGGGAATATACGTAGGAGCTCATGGGAATATGTGTAGGAGCTTATGGGAATATACGTAGGCGCTTATGGGAATATGTGTATAAGAATATGTGGAGGAGCTGATGGGAATATGTGGAGGAGTTTATGGGAATATGTGGAGAAGCTTATGGGAATATACGTAGGAGCTTATGGGAATATACGAAGGAGCTTATGGGAATATGTGGAGGAGCTTATGGGAATATGTGGAGGAGCGTATGGGAATATACGTAGGAGCTTATGGGAATATGTGGAGGAGCTTACGGGAATATGTGGAGGAGCGTATGGGAACATAATGTAGGAGCTATGGGAATATGTGGAGGAGCCGTATGGGATTATGTGGATGAGCTTATGGGAATATGTGGAGGAGCTTATGGGAATATGATGAGGAGCTTATGGGAATATACGTAGGAGCTTTTGGGAATATTCGTAGGAGCTTATGGGAATATACGTAGGAGCTTATGGGAATATACGTAGGAGCTCATGGGAATATGTGGAGGAGCTTACGGGAATATGTGGAGGAGCTTATGGGAATATGATGAGGAGCTTATGGGAATATACGTAGGAGCTTATGGGAATATTCGTAGGAGCTTATCGGAATATACGTAGGAGCTCATGGGAATATGTGTAGGTGCTTAAGGGAATATATGGAGGAGCTTATGGGAATATACGTAGGTGCTTATGGGAATATGTGTATAAGAATATGTGGAGGAGCTGATGGGAATATGTGGAGGAGTTTATGGGAATATGTGGAGAAGCTTATGGGAATATACGTAGGAGCTTATGGGAATATACGAAGGAGCTTATGGGAATATGTGGAGGAGCTTACGGGAATATGTGGAGGAGCGTATGGGAATATACGTAGGAGCTTATGGGAATATGTGGAGGAGCGTATGGGATTATGTGGATGAGCTTATGGGAATATGTGGAGGAGCTTATGGGAATATGATGAGGAGCTTATGGGAATATACGTAGGAGCTTACGAGAATATGTGGAGGAGCTTATGGGAATATGTGGAGAAGCTTATGGTAATATGTGGAGGAGCTTATCGGAATATACGTAGGAGCTTATGGGAATATTCGTAGGAGCTTATGGGAATATACGTAGGAGCTTATGGGAATATACGTAGGAGCTCATGGGAATATGTGTAGGAGCTTATGGGAATATATGTAGGAGCTTATGGGAATATACGTAGGCTCTTATGGGAATATGTGTATAAGAATATGTGGAGGAGCTTATGGGAATGTGTGGAGGAGCTTATGGGAATATTCGTAGGAGCTTATGGGAATATACGTAGGAGCTCATGGGAATATGTGTAGGAGCTTATGGGAATATATGTAGGAGCTTATGGGAATATACGTAGGCTCTTATGGGAATATGTGTATAAGAATATGTGGAGGAGCTTATGGGAATGTGTGGAGGAGCTTATGGGAATATTCGTAGGAGCTTATGGGAATATACGTAGGAGCTTATGGGAATATACGTAGGAGCTCATGGGAATATGTGTAGGTGCTTATGGGAATATATGGAGGAGCTTATGGGAATATACGTAGGCGCTTATGGGAATATGTGTATAAGAATATGTGGAGGAGCTGATGGGAATATGTGGAGGAGTTTATGGGAATATGTGGAGAAGCTTATGGGAATATACGTAGGAGCTTATGGGAATATACGTAGGAGCTCATGGGAATATGTGGAGGAGCTTACGGGAATATGTGGAGGAGCGTATGGGAATATACGTAGGAGCTTATGGGAATATGTGGAGGAGCGTATGGGATTATGTGGATGAGCTTATGGGAATATGTGGAGGAGCTTATGGGAATATGATGAGGAGCTTATGGGAATATACGTAGGAGCTTACGGGAATATGTGGAGGAGCTTATGGGAATATGATGAGGAGCTTATGGTAATATACGTAGGATTGCGGGAATATTCAGGAGCTTATGGGAATATATGTAGGAGCTCATGGGAATAGTGTGTAGGTGCTTATGGGAATATATGGAGGAGCTTATGGGAATATACGTAGGCGCTTATGGGAATATGTGTATAAGAATATGTGGAGGAGCTGATGGGAATATGTGGAGGAGTTTATGGGAATATGTGGAGAAGCTTATGGGAATATACGTAGGAGCTTATGGGAATATACGAAGGAGCTTATGGGAATATGTGGAGGAGCTTACGGGAATATGTGGAGGAGCGTATGGGAATATACGTAGGAGCTTATGGGAATATGTGGAGGAGCGTATGGGATTATGTGGATGAGCTTATGGGAATATGTGGAGGAGCTTATGGGAATATGATGAGGAGCTTATGGGAATATACGTAGGAGCTTACGGGAATATGTGGAGGAGCTTATGGGAATATGATGAGGAGCTTATGGGAATATACGTAGGAGCTTACGGGAATATTCGTAGGAGCTTATGGGAATATACGTAGGAGCTTACGGGAATATGTGGAGGAGCTTATGGGAATATGTGGAAGAGCTTATGGGAATATACGTAGGAGCTTATGGGAATATGTGGAGGAGCTTATGGGAATATGTGGAGGATTTAACATGTGTATCTAAATACTAATTTAACATGTGTATCCAGATACTTATTCCTCACATGTATCCTGAATCTTATTTACAATGACATCTAGTTTATTTATTATGTGCATCCAATTACTAATTTAACATGTGCAACCAGTTACTAATCCAACATGTGTATCCAAATATTAATTCAACATGTGCATCTAGATACTGATTCCACATGTGTATCCAGAAACGTATTTAACATGTGCATTCAGTTATAAATTTAACATGTGCATCTAGTTACTAATATAACATGTGCAACCAGTTACTAATCCAACATGTGTATCCAAATATTAATTCAATATGTGCATCTAGATACCTTTTTCACACGTGTATCCAGAAACGTATTTAACATGTGCATTCAGTTATAAATTTAACATGTACAGCCAGTTACTAATCCAACATGTGTATCCAAATATTAATTCAACATGTGCATCTTGATACTGATTAAACATATGTATCTACATACTAATTAAACATGTGCATCCAGATACTAATTTCACATGTGTATCCAGCTACTTTTCCAACATGTTTATCTAATTAATAATTCACTAATTGTTTGCAGTTACAAATTTAATATACGTATATAGTTACTATTTTATGATATGAATTCAGTTACTTATTTAACATTTGTATTCACTTAGTAATTCAACATGTATAAATAGTTACCAATTTAACATGTGCACCCAGTTACCAATTTAACATGTGTATCCAAATACTGATTTCTCATCAGTATCCAGATACTGTTTTAACATACTAATTCAACAGGTATATCCAGATACTCATTCCACTTGTGTCTCAATATACGTATTCCACATGTTTATCCAGCTACTGATTGCACTAATGTATCCAGTTATATATGCAACATGTGTATCTAGTTAATAATTCAATATTTGTATGCATTTACAAATTTAATATGTGTATTTAATTTCTATATCATACTGTGAATTCAGTTACTTATTAAACATTTGTATTCACTTACTAATTTAACATGTATAAACAGTTACTCATCCAACATGTGCATCCAGTTACTAATCCAACATGTGCCTCCAGTTACTAATTTAACATGTGCACCCAGTTCGTAATTTAACATGTGCACCCAGTTACTAATTCAACATATGCATCCAGTTTCTAATTAGTCATGTGCATCCAGTCACTAATTCAACATATGCATCCAGTTTCTAATTAGTCATGTGCATCTAGTCACTAATTCAACATATGCATCCAGTTTCTAATTAGTCATGTGCATCCAGTCACTAATTCAACATATGCATCCAGTCACTAATTAGTCATGTTAAATCATTATCTGGATACTGTGGTTTTCAATTAGACCAACTTTGACACTTCTGATTATAGTATTCAGATATCTTTTTTTTTTTTTTTTTTTAAATAATTCAATCTGAATATTTGTCAATCTGGCGTATTGAAATGTGGATAATTTGAATTTGACAATATTTCTTTTATCATAATTTACATGAATCAGATGTACAAAAGAACAGATCATCCTTCAGAGAGAAAAAATCTTCTCTTTGCCTTATCATGTCCAACTAAACTTTGGATTCTCAACAGGTAACTTGCCAAGTCCATTTTGTTTTTTTTTAAACCTTTTGAATTTTCTCCAGTGCAACTTTAAAGGACAACCATTAAACCCAATATTTATATGTTCTACTTTTAAATAATCCAGAGTTTTTTTTTTTGTTTTATATTTCAGCTATTTGCGACTTACTATGGATCCCAATTCTCCTGTTCGTAAACAAGACATATCTGTTGCATTTACAAATGTTGCTGACAATCCCTATGCACAGACAGCTGTTTGGAACTTTTTCAGAGAGAATTATGATCAATTAAAAGCAATGTAAGTTTCATGAGAATACATTCTTTTTTTTAAATACATTGAGTTAAAGAAATATGTCTTTTATACAGTCCAGTGCACTAGTGAATAACCCAAATTAACAAAAAAGGATGATCCATTGCTGTACTTCTTGTGTACTTTCCTGTTGGGATGAGATGTTTATTGATCCTATCACACTTTCTGTAGTGGCCTTTCAACATTCTCACCATTTCTGGGTCTGTAAAGGACACAGGTGATCTAAGTCACTGAGGCTTGAATGCATAGTCTGCATTATGGAGTACATTTGTGTCTGGAGTCTGGTTTGTACCAGACTGATAGGGCTCACAAACACAGTGCATGTATTTTTACAGAAGTACCTTAGCCCTTCTTTGGTATCAGTTTCTGTTAGGGAGCTACTAAGGCTGTTGTGTGCAAATTAAATTATGTCAAGCAGGTCAAATAAGACCCTTTTGGCTGTTTTATTTTGGGTCTGTCTCAGCTCTCCTCCACTAGTTCACATCATTGGAGTTAACATTCATTTTATATTAGTCCATTTGAGCATTCCATTTCTATAATCTTGGTCCAGCTCTTTCTTCAAGTTATAGAACCCATTGTGAGCCAGGATTCATAAATTTTGCCCACCCCTGTACTATTTGGGTTTTGCTTATGTTGCTCACAATTTATGGGGTTTTTTTTGTCTGGAGTGTCCATGAACTCCCAGATTTAGTGTCAGCAGAGCACAGTCTGGAAAACTCAGCTTTAATCTACAATGTATGAATTGTACAAATATAAAACCATTGATATGTGTTTAAAAAAATAATTAAAATTCTTTGAAATATATTTTCTTTTTCTTGCATCACTTTCAGATTTGCTGGTTCTATCAGGTGGGCTTCTGTGATTGATTCAGTGACAAAGTATCTTAGCAGTGTGTTTGAGCTTGAAGAGGTGAATATTTATTCTATTCATTGAATGGAAACCTCCAAAAACATTTACACGATGGTTGATTAAAACAACCAAAGAATGGGATCATTAACAACAGCCCACATATTTTTTGGTAATGACAAATTATGGGGTAAAGCTCATTGACCAATGGTGTACTCAAAAGTAATAAGATCATAAAAAAGTTGAGCCCATTAGGAGTGCCACAAAAACTCTCTCAAGAGCTGCATTTGGCCATCCCTGGTCACAGTGTTTTAACATAAGATTGCTGCATCCCTTCCATTGTGTTTTAACATAAGATTGCTGCATCCCTTCCTTTGTGTTTTAACATAAGATTGCTGCATCCCTTCCATTGTTTTTTAACATAAGATTGCTGCATCCCTTCTATTGTGTTTTAACATAAGATTGCTGCATCCCTTCCATTGTGTTTTAACATAAGATTGCTGCATCCTTTCCATTGTGTTTTAACATAAGATTGCTGCATCCCTTCCATTGTGTTTTAACATAAGATTGCTGCATCCCTTCCATTGTGTTTTAACATAAGATTGCTGCAGTGCAGTAAAAGAAACTGACATTGCCTATTCCATCTATTCACAGGTGGCTTTTGAAAATCACCAACAACATAGGGGTTAATATAATCACAGAGCTGGATGCTTCAGTCTGTCAAGCATCAAACAAATATAACAATACCTTCTTTTTTTAAATACATTGTTTGCTTGAAAAACTTAAGCATAAATTTGATTAAACATTGAATCATTTAGTGTTTTGATTAAACATTGAATCATTTAGTGTTTTGATATAATGTAAATGAACTAGAATAATGAAAGTAATTTGCATTAAATCCATTTATTTTACATTAAATAATCTTTTGGTCAATATTTGTATAGTACATGTAGTAATATTATTATTTCTGTATCGATCAAATTATCAATACAAGAAAATTGTTTTTTGAGAAAAGTGTTTTATGTTTGATTTCATCAATTTATGTTCATTAGAAATTCTACAATTTTTCTGGTAATATTATTTCTATTTATATGCAGAAATATATTAACATTATTACAGCCCTCCCCTCCCCCTAACATTTATATGGCTCCTACAATAACCTTTAGGGTGGACAGATGACAGAGTAGTGTAGAGCGCTTGACTGATGAGAGTCCTAGGTTCGATCCTCGGTGAGAACCACAGAAATTTTCCCCAGCTGAAATTTGGTAGAAAGTCCACACAGCTTTAAATGGATACCTCACATTAGTTGTGGAAGTAAAGGCCACTGGGCATTGCGCTAACCACACAATCCTGTCTTATGTCGTTGTGGTTTCAAAAAACAGATACATTCTACACCACATCTGCCTCATCGGCCTGTTAGGCTTAGGGAACTTTACATTTTTACAATGACCTTTCAGAAGAATGAAATATAATTGTTCAATGAGAATGGTGCCCCAGTAGTCATAAACCCCTCCCCCACATACAAGTTTTGGAAGGCGTGGCCTACTGCATTACAACAGCCCCCTCAACTCCCCCCCCCCCCCAACTTTCATTAAGAGTGCAGTCTGTGAAATGTGAATTGTTTTTGTTTTGTTTCCACCAGCTGATAGAGTTCAAGGCCAGGCATGAGGGCAACTTTGGCTCTGGTGAGAGGGCCATGCAGCAGGCGGTTGAGAAAGTGCAAAGTAACGTCCAATGGGTGAATGACAGTCTACCAGTCATCAGCAGTTGGCTTCTGTCTAAAGGATATTAACTGATGCCAGCAGAAGATTCTTTTTAAACATGTGTCATTGAACTTTGAAATAAAAAGGAAAAAGTGAATTAAAATGTAACTTGAGTGTTCTGTCTTGATTCTTACTTCACAGTTGGATGGAAGATTTTAATTTTATTGTACTGTCTTGATTCTTACTTTAGTTGTTGAGTGTAAGATATTAACTATAGTGTACTGTCTTGATTTTTACTTGACTGTTGAGTGTAAAGATGTTAACTATAGTGTACTGTCTTGATTTTTACTTGACTGTTGAGTGTAAAGATGTTAACTATAGTGTACTGTCTTGATTTTTACTTGACTGTTGAGTGTAAAGATGTTAACTATAGTGTACTGTCTTGATTTTTACTTGACTGTTGAGTGTAAAGATGTTAACTATAGTGTACTGTCTTGATTTTTACTTGACTGTTGAGTGTAAAGATGTTAACTATAGTGTACTGTCTTGATTTTTACTTGACTGTTGAGTGTAAAGATATTAACTATAGTGTACTGTCTTGATTTTTACTTGACTGTTGAGTGTAAAGATATTAACTATAGTGTACTGTCTTGATTTTTACATGACTGTTGAGTGTAAAGATGTTAACATTGTTACAGCCCATGGCTATTCCGCCTTTGTAGGATTTTTTTTTCTTTGGTGCAAATGTTGTCCAACATACAGCAAACATTATTTTCCGGCTCAAGTCATTCGCTAATTTTATTGTTTGAACATTAATACATGTAATTTTAAAAAGGGAATATTTGTTGACTTTTATATATATATCTAGATATCTGTCCTCTATTTCTAGATGATTCTTCAGAATAATTAAGTTGAGTTGGCAATCCCTTAAATGTCAACAGGTTAAATAAATCAATGTTTGAAGCTATTGTTAAATTAAATATGTTAATAAACCTTATTTAGAAATGAAACACTGTTTCCTAACGTTTCATGAATTATAACTTAACATTAAACACTTTGAGAGCATTTTACAAAATTCATTATAAAAAAGTGTTCATTGGAAATTTGTGACATTTAAATAAAAGATATTTAACATTTCCAAACTTACTACGGGTTCAATTAAAACTCTCAATTTTCTTAACCAGGCAATGACTTATAAAAGACAGGGAAATAATGTTGGAGTAAACCAACTCTTCCTTTAATAGTATTTTTCAAATAGGTTATTAAGAATGGAAAGTCAGGATTTCAGACAAAATTCCATTTCTTTTCCGGCTGTCATGACACTGCTGTATTTTTCGATTTCTGCTGCACCCTGAATAAAACGTTGCTTAGAAACAGCAAGAGACCAGAGGCGAACATGCAGGCTCCGCCTAGATAGAAGGCGCTGTCGAATGACCCCAGCGAGTCCCTAAGTGCACCTGTGGGGGTAAGGGGGGGGGGAGAGCAGAAGTTAAAATTTTTTAAATTAAAAAAAGAAAGAGACCAAGTATTTGCCTATAAAAAAAAAGCACGCGCCGATTTATGAAAACATTCAATATTTACCGCAGACACACCGTCAGGGTCGCATTTAGGTTACCGTCGGCATAAGGCTTGTCACCAATAGTGACCTAGTATTGCGAAACAGAATGACTGAACATATCACAGATGGGAGATAAACGCGGGTCGATGGTTAATCCAGAGCCGTCATCGGGGTTCCAGTACAGTGTCCCCACCCCCAGTTGTTTTATTGGTTTAAAAAAAAAATCAAATTACAGCATCATATACAGTCAGAGCCTTGCCTTCAATGGGTGTTAAATAAGTCAAAGATAGCTCTTGCATCCTTAGCACTAGTTTGAACCCAGTCCAAACTTCTATAGGCTCACGATTTTCCTACAACTATTTACAAACAAACGCTTTGCCATTTTTTGTTTTTTTTCGCCTTTAACTGCAGGCACACACAAAACGAAAAGAAATCGGATAAACTCTCTACATCTTCGTAGTTCACAAGTGTACACATTTTGTTACAAAATTAGGCCCACAGAAACCTTACACCCGCCTTGCGCACATAGCTAAACCGTTGAAAAAAAAACTGCTCTTGACTGCTATACATGTATTGTACTATATAATTAACTTTAGTTTTCATTAAGTAGACTAGATTTAAAAACTCACACATACACACACAAACGGTTTATCATTGTACACTAGTGGACAAACAGATCTAGACATACGTAATAACCATACGTCTGCTAGATTCAGGCCTTTTGACATGCATGACAAGTGTGTAATAGGCCTATAACTGCATGACAAGTGGGTAATAGGCCTATAACTGCATGACAAGTGGGTAATAGGCCTATAACTGCATGACAAGTGGGTAATAGGCCTATAACTGGGGCCCTGGTTTGCGACCAACTGTAAAATGTGAATGGACGATGGAAAATAAATTGAAATAACTTCAACAGATCATATGGATAAAGCATCAAATAGACAAGAATCAGTTGGAAAAAAAAACATATGAAGCAAACTTTCATAAAACAAACATGTTAACAAAAACAACTAAATGGGAACAATAATTGGCAGGTGAAGAATATATGCATAATTTAAATACCACGCTGTTGTTGTCATGAAATGTTATATTTGTTATGTGTGATGGTCAAGTGAGTTTTTCGGCGGTTGCTCCCCATATTAGACATTCACTCGGGCAGAAATTTTGCGACGTTGATCGGCCGTTAAGAGAGTCCCAAGTCTACCTCACTGATATCGACCAGCAGGAAAGGAGCTTGAAATTTTGTACCGTATACATGCAAGGCCGTCCTTAGGCTGATTTGACTGACCGATAGTTCCAAATTGGGCCCCGCTATTCGCATTTAGCTAATCTATAGCTGTTATTATAAAAAAAAAAAGAAGAGGGGACCTCGCAGGCACATGACACAATGTGATAGTGTGACTTATAATGTGACAATGGAGTGAATGGAAATGAGCTGTCATCTCTGTGACAACTGTTATTATTCTTCAATCTGTTTCAACAATTGGTCATGAGCAATGATGTTATCTTTTATTGGTGTTTACAAGAGTAAAACTAAAAGTGAAACTAAAATGAATAAGACGAAAACTAAAACTCTGGTGTTTTAGTTTTAGTCAACGAAAACTAAAACTAAAATTGGGCCTAAAACTGGACTAAAACTAAAATTATTACAGAAAAAACGAATTAAAACCAGAAACTAAAATAGGACATGAGACTAAAACAACACTAGTCAAAGTAGAACGTAAACTGTGTCAAGTTGGTGTTCGAATAGTCAATATATTGTCTAAATTATGTCAATGCGACAATATGGATATACTACATCAAAAATATTGCCATAATTACAATTATTGCTATCAAATAAACATTTACAAAAATGCTCTTTCGAGTAGATACATTTTCAGACAATGGAAGAAATATTTCGGCAATAGTATTTCTTTAAACAAGGGTCTATTTCCCTTGAATTAATAAATACATATGGTTATCTTAATATTTCGGTTAAATTTTGTGGATGCAAGTTTAATCATAGTTATTCCTTTTATAGTTTCCGTAAGATGCCCTATTTGTCTCCTTTTTGTTACACAATCTGCTAATTTTTAATATCCCCAAAAACATTTTAAATAACAATAGTACAAAGTTTTTAAAACTAACCGATTTTCTAAAATGAATAATTTAAAAAATTGTAATAAATTTTAATCTTTTAATAATTTTGTCGATGCAATGGACACAACTCAGTTATTACTGTCGACCGCCTTAATAAAACACGAGTTAAATTTCTTGGGTAGTATAATGAGAATTTTTTTTTTTTTTGTGTGTACTTATTGTTTAGATGTAGCGAGACACTCACCTCGGCGCTCTGTAGGAACGGGAGACACGCTTCAACGCCGCCAATATAGCTATGAAATAAATAAAATCTGATTGCTAATACTATAACATGTGGAGCATGTCACTTAGAACAAACATTTTTTTAGTAAGTTGTATAAAGAGGCAGCATGCTAATCTGCAGTGTACATTTTGATGCGCATTAAAAAAATAAACCTACCCCCTGAAAAACTTCGGTCTGCGGGTGGAACCATCTATTCTATGAAATAATGATGACCTAGGACATATCTAAATTCTTTGATGATCGCGCATGAACTGGGCGATAATATAAGCAGGGTTATTAACAATACTCTAAAATTGTATCGTCAATACCGATACCAATACTTCATGAAAATAGTATCGCCAATACCAATACAAATACTCAAGTCAAAATGGATTGCCAACATCGATACCGATACAATACCAATACTTTTAAGAACATTAAAATGTTTTTATTTAAAATATAATGAGTGCAAGTTTCTCAAGTTTTAAAAAAATGTAAAAACAAAAGAATACATTGTCAAAGCACAATTTTAATGCTAATCACTTCACCACTTGGCAGCGCGTAAGATGACCATCATTTCAAAATGATCATTGCTTAGCCTAAAACGCAATGGCATAAAAACACGCCCACCCAATGAAACCAGTCGCTCAACTGAAGCACTAGCCGTAAGTCCTGTGTCCAGTTGCAGGTATAGTTTCTTAATGCTTGGGTAGGCTGCTAATGACAGCATTTTTGATGAATTATTTTCAAGATATCTGTCTACTTTAGCAGAACTGTTACTATTAAGCAATTCATCCTGGTTAAAATTAGTAGCTATCTGGAACAAAATCGCTCATCTTTGGCTGCGGCAATCGGCACGTATCTCGTTACTCATGTGACACTCGGTGGAATTCCACTTACGATTCTGTTGTTACTTAGTTTAGTTGGTTCAGAGTTCTATGTCTTAGAATGAACACGTTTGCTTTAATTTTGACTTACGTTTTTCGTTTCTTATTGTTATTACTTTTTTAGTTTTTTTTTTGTACATGCACTGCAAGTCTGCTAGTCTACAACATAGTCAAAAATTGAGTCATGGTATTGGCACATGACACTGACACATGACATTGGCACATGACACAATGTGATAGTGTGACTTATATTGTGACAATGGAGTGAATGGAAATGAGCTGTCATCTCTTTGATAACTGTTATTATTCTTCAATCTGTTTTAACAACTGGTCATGAACAATGATGTTATCTTTTATTGGTGTTTACAAGAGTAAAACTAAAAGTGAAACTAAAATGAATAAGACTAAAACTAAAACTCTGGTGTTTTAGTTTAAGTCAACGAAAACTAAAACTATAATAAGGTATCTCTTTCCTGAGTGCGTTGGTCGTCTTAGTTGGTTGGGTTCAGTCGCTCATAAGTATCACCAGCCATCCAGCTTGGAGTGATTTTGACTACATATATATTCAGTGTAACAACGTTATGGTTTTCTACTAATGCATACATAATGAGCTCATTGAGTATCCATTCTTACATTCCTTACTAAATCTTTAATGTGTCAAAATAAGGTATCTCTTTCCTGAGTATGTTTTGTCGTCTTGGTTGGATGGGTTCAGTCGCCTATACGTCCATTCTAACATTTCTTACTAAATCTTAAATGTGTCAAATTAAGTCTTTCTTGGGTATGTTTGATTGCCTATACGTCCCACCCACCTTCCCGCTAGGAATGATGTTGACTAGGGAGCGACCGATTATGCCTTTTTACCGATAGTCCAATACCGATATTTTTCTTCAGCATTTTTGTCGTTACCGATACCGATATTTTGCTATTAATGAAAGGGTGTCTTGCAGATGATTAGAAGATTAGAAAAACAAAAGATTTGAAAAGACAGACCAAAAGACCGAAGTCAGAAACACAAACCATGCCTGCATAATCTCAGAAATCTGCATGTTTATTGTTTAAAATTAAACTTATAACAAACAATTTGTTGTTTTTACTTTTTACTTGTTCACAAACAGAAAAGTAAGATAAAGTTGTAAATAATTAATGTCAAACTAAAAAAGTAAAAATGTATTAATTAGGGCTGCTGATTAAACTGCGTTAATTTGCGATTAACGCCCCAAAAAAAATTGCGATTTAAAATTTTAACGCAACACTTAAATGCGTTAATTTGACCAAATGCGGAAAGTTCACAAAATCGATAAATAACAGAATTTCACTCAACCATTTGAAGTTCCGTCCACTTATTAAGTAGATCTACCACCCCCACCATGTCGTAATTCGCACACACCCTCACCCCCAGGTATATCGACTGAAGCCCCACCTGTAATATATAATGAAGATGTTTTGTTTATTTAGCTCTTCGACAAGTAAACCTCCTGCTCCCTTCCCTGTCAGTGTAAAAAGAGAAAACTTTCATTCACTAGTTAACATTATATACTGCAGCGTATTGGTGAAGGTACTACAGCGTATTGTTGAACATATAATGAACCCGTTTATAATTATAATTCTGTAGCCACGGCTATTGTATGGGATTGTATGGGTGGTACCTTTCCCAGCCACCTTTTATTTACCCAACAATATCCCGGGAGAAGAAAATTTCCCGGGACCTATCCTGGGATTCAGCTATCCTGAGAGAATAACCCAGGTTCTAACCAATGTAATGTAACACCAATAAAACTTCGTATGGACGTTCAGCCATCGGCAGTTGTAAATATAGTATTAATTGAAGCCAACTTATCTTTCAACTGCTGCCTACGATGTTAAAATCTATGTTTCAATTGTTCTGTCAATGTTTGTCGACAGCTCGGCATCATTTATTGCCTGGCAAGTCTATTAATTAATTAACGTTCTGAAACTAGCGATGTCGGTATGATGGAATGGCATATTTTCGTTTGTGCTTTGTACATAGCAATAAAAACATTAAAAGATTTTTCTCTAAGAGTTAAACCGGCAAACACTCACGCCTCGTCACTGATACAACTGTTGCTATAACCAAAATGAAACGAAAGAAAGAATTTTTAATTAAATTACATTTCATTTATTATGTGATAGTCCAAGTAGGCCCCAGTACGATGAATTAAAATGTAATCGATTATACCGTTTGGTAAACTGTTTATACGAACACCATTTAATAGTTAAATGTAACCATCTTAGTGGAGAGTTTAATACAACAATACCACACCGTTTACAAAACACGAACTATCGATGTGAAAAGTATCAAAATGAAAGATATTACGGTCGATTATGAATTCGTAAAAGCAAGGTAAAAAATTAGGGGGGAAAACTGAACAAGATTAAAAAATAAAGTGAAGTGCAGAACTCAAATGTTTCTGTAACCTCAGCACAATAGTACACAGGAGAAGCAGGCGGACAGACAACAAAGGTCAAGGCTTAACTGAGACATTGATTGACAGTGACAAAATAAATTGATTTGTCTCTCTTTGACTATTTTATTTACATTCTAAATGTTGGGCCCAGCAATGAATTGTGTAAAAAAAAAAAAACAACGATTAAGCCTCTAGAATTGTATATTTATATAAATAATGTTGATTAAAAATTTTGAAGGCCAGTAAAAGGAATTTTTATTTTATCCATGCATCAATTTTGAATAAATGTAGCAAACGATAGGCTAGGGGCTGGTCTACCTTGTCTAATTTAGCAACGAATGCAGCTCAGGAGACTTGCTAAGTCTAAATTTAACCAAAAAAATATATCATTTTGACATTTCATAGATACTGATAAAATTGTGTTGTGTATGTAATAAGGAAATCTTGTTTAACTAAAAATATATTTAAGTAAAAGACATTTTATAAGCATTTTTTTTTACTTTATATTTTGTAAGCGTCATTGGATTTTGGATGTCTTAATTTGTGAAGTTAATAAAGACAAATAAATGAAAGACTTAATTTAAAATACTTCGAAATAGCGTGCTATACTATATAAAAGCAATTTCAGAATTATGCACGGCAACAGATGCAAATTTCCATCTTTAAAAAAACAAACATGATAAATGAAGTAATCGTGGAACAAACTCAATTAAAAAATAAAAATCTACAATAAATAAAAAAAATATCAAGCTATAGGAGTTAACTCATACATTGATTGAATGTCAAATATTAATTGGGTTTTTCCCTTTGACCGTTTTCACAATTTTTTTAGAAGTCAAATATTAATTGAGCTGTATGTATCCCTTTGACCATCATCACAATACTTTTAGTCAAATATTAATTGAGCTGTATCCATTTGACCATCATCACAATACTTTTAGTCAAATATTAATTGAGTTGTATCCCTTTGACCAACTTCGCAATACGTTAGTCAAATATTAATTGAGTTGTATCCCTTTGACCATCTTCGCAATACGTTAGTCAAATATTAATTGAGTTGTATCCCTTTGACCATCTTCGCAATACGTTAGTCAAATATTAATTGAGTTGTATCCCTTTGACCATCTTCGCAATACGTTAGTCAAATATTAATTGAGTTGTATCGCTTTGACCAGCTTCACAATACTTTTAGTCAAATATTAATTGAGTTGTATCCCTTTGACCATCTTCGCAATACGTTGGTCAAATATTAATTAAGCTTTCCCTTTTTGACAATCCTTACACAATTGTGTGCAAATGAAGATATACAGAATTTTATAAATAGTAGCACCATATTTATTGATTCATCGCTAAAATACAATGCGAGTTTTATTTCACGAACACTCAGAAATTATGTCCGGACTCGCATAATCACTGAGACAATCCATATAGTCTGCTGTTTATGCAAAAATTAAGTCATTCGCCCTTTGCTTGGCTCTAGAAACAGATGACGGAGACCTCTTTTGCTAAGTAAACAAACGCCCTCCCCCCCCCATTCACCGTTCTAATCAATGACGTATGCTGAATGTTTCAACAGGGCAACCTCTCCTATTCCCAGTGTAAAAAAAAATCTGCAATGAGCCGTAGTTTATCGAATGTTATTTTTTGACTAATTCCCCCAATGTGGCGAAGGTATCCGCAGACGGAATACGCATTTTTAATTGACATTAGTCACGTGATCACGTGTCTTGGGGTTTTAGAAATAACACAGAAACTCAGAACGTTACAATTAGCAATAACTCCAACTCGATACATAATACATACAGTCTTTAATCACACACTTGAATAAGACATAAAAAAAAACCACGACTATCTCCTATAGCATTAATTCACCTCTCCATAGAGTGACCTACACTGAATCTCTCAACATGAGGTGGTCATAGAGTGACCTACACTGAATGTCTCAACATGAGGTGGTTATCAACTACCAGCACACATGTACACTTGTTCACTACACACTCACCCTTGATCTCATTCTATTTCCAGTCAGTCACTGATTCTCTCCCCCTGACCATTCATACTTCATGCAGCCGTGTGTGCACAACCCATGCCTGTACGTACACGCACATACATATATACTAGTCCGTGTCGCGACCCACACTCGGAGAACCGCTTCTTCAGATCAATAACATTGTCTATTCATTGTCTATTCATTGTCTATTCATTGTCTATTCATTGTCTATTCAAATCTACACATGTTCCATTACTGACAATCTCACCTATGCCTTTAAAATAACGTTCTGTTTGAGTTACCTGCAAATGGTGGCCCAGTTAGTGAGCCCACTCCTTGAAACAATTTACTGATGCCCAGGGCGCTGCCCAGCACCTCTCTGCCCAGAATGTCCACAAGCACCACCAACTTCTGAGATATGAACGCCCCGGTCGCCAGCCCGTAGATCCCACTGACCACGCAGTAGGTGTAGAAACTGTCCAGCATTGGTATGACACAGGAGGTCGCTGCTATGAAGAACAAAATCATGTTGAAGACGTAAGGACGTAGCGACTTGAATGCCGGGATGTTCATCACCAAGCCTGGTCGGTAGAATGAACCGAAAAATAAAATTGATGTGTCAGGAATCTGTTACAAGTAAATATAGTGAATATGTCATAGCCCTAGTTAACGGAGACAATTCAATATTAGTACAGAGTTACTTGGATTGAGAAACTTCCCTTGCACAGATGATAAAAAAATAAACCGAGCGCTAGATTCGCTAATACAGAGTGGTGGCCCCTGAATTAATATGTTACGTCATTATTTGTCACGGACAATTGACGCCTCCCCTTCCATCCCTCCCCCTCCCCACCATACCGCTTCCCTTAGTGGGCCGTCGACTTGTATGATAGGCTGAGGCCGACATCTAACACGTATTTTAAAAAAAAATGACCACTGGACATTGAGCGATGAGGTTGAAGCGTATCTAGAATTGGTGTCCGAGTGGGGGGGGGGGAGGGGCGCTCTGAAAGTGCCCTTTTCTTCCCCTGCCAGTACGGCAAAGTTAATGCTGCCTTCGGCGAACCAACCGCCTTCACCGTCAGCTCCCTTCACCTCACATTACGTCATTGCATAAAGGATAAGGTGTATTGGAGGGGGGGTTTAGTGCATGGAGGATGCCAAGAATTATGACACATGATTGGGCACTTAGCTCGTCATTTATTGCCTCATTGTACATAGATGGTAGATACAGTTACTTGTTCGGTTGTTACGCCAACTAAAATTTTAGTCGTCGAGTGTTTCTCAAATAGTAGTTAGCGGTTTTACATGTAAGTGTTATTACGAGTAAAGGTGTAGTGTCAGGATGGAGGTAGCAGGTAGAGCTATTCATAGATTGTTGGGTGCCCTAGGCAGAGACGTTGACAGGTTTCTTTAGGGCCCCGAGAAAAAATGTCATGTTAGGTCCTTGATGTCCTTTTATGAATACAGGATGATAATACTGTTCGGATGATTACAGGATGATAATAAGGTTCGGATGATTACAGGATGATAGTACTGTTTAGCTGATTACAGGATGATAATACTGTTTTGGATGATTACAGGATAATAATACTGTTCGGATGATTACAGGATGATAGTACTGTTCAGATGATTACATGATGATAATACTGTTGGTATGAATACAAGATGATAATACCGTTGGTATGAATACAGGATAATAATACTGTTGGTATGAATATTTTTTAAATCATTTATTTGGTTCCTTCTAGTCTCTAGGGAGGTAATTTCATGATTTAATATCATTGTTTGACAGAGATGCCCTTTGGCAGGTTAGTTCGCACTTGCTTAAGAGCTGCTCTGGTTTCAAATGACCTATAACTAGCGAAACAATTTTATTATTTTAATTTATTTACATATGCGTGTCGTCAAAACGAAATTTGTTATATACAACAAACCTATCAATAAGGAATGAAAATGCATATCTGTATTTTGTGGTTATTATACACACCAATAGAATTTGATAAACTGAACACACAATATACACACATCAATAGAATGTGATAAACTGGACACACGATATACACACATCAATAGAATGTGATAAACTGGACACACGATATACAAACATCAATAGAATGTGATAAACTGGACACACGATATACACACATCAATAGAATGTGATAAACTGGACACACGATATACACATATCAATAGAATGTGATAAACTGGACACACGACAGTGAAAGGTGGGACGTTCAAGGAAAAGAGCAGGTCAGTTAAAAAACATGTCAAACTCACCAATAGCCACTCTTCCGAATGTGTCCATCGCCCCTGACACAGTTAGCACCAGCGCCGCCTTTGGTTTCGACAGACCTTTATGGATGGCCAAGGATGGCAGAAAGGTGAAGGCCGTCTTGAAGGCCATGAGGAAAAATGTATTGCTGAAACAGAATAACATGAAAGGGAAATTTTTGAGCAGATGCCAGTGGAAGGTCTTAGTTTTCTTGTTCTCGCCATTGCTTTGATGCTCCACGGGGAAACAGACCATCCGTGACAACTGTAAGCAGTTTTTCCTATTCCGAATTTGTATAACGGAGGCGTCATCAACGAGGCTATTTTTAGAATGCGGGGATTCCGGATCTTCACAAGATGGTAACTGGAAAGTGTGTGGAGTATTTTGAAACTTTTCTGCAGCTTCATCTACATTGGACATAGCTGAAGTGTATGAATCTGTGATGGCAGACATTTCTTGAAGTCCGTACAAAGTCTGCCACTCTTCTCCATTGGTCAGTCTGTTTCTTCTTAATCTGCATAGTAGAAGAAAAGGGACGAAAATGTATTTAAAAATGGATAGATCATACATTCATATTAAATAGAGTTATGTTCACCAATTAAGTTTGTAAAAAGATCAAGTCTGTAAACCCATTTAGTCTGTGAAACCATTAAGTCTGTAAACCATTAAGTCTTGTGATACCATTAAGTATGTGAAACCATTAAGTATTGTGAAACCATTAATTCTTGTGAAACCATTAAGTCTGTGAACCCACTAAGGTCTGTGAACACATTAAGATTTCTTACCCGTATTAATGTCAAACAAAATTCACTCTTATGATATTTTTGTTGAGCCTCGCTACCTCCCAACCACAGCCGAAGTTGATAAGACCACAGAGGCACCACGGTGAGCCATTTCTTATGTAAGAGACTCCCATAGATATGGGGCTCTGGGCTCATCTAGGAGTCACGTGGACAAACCAGGTACCGGACCCGTCTAATACTAAACTATGGGAAACCGAGACGGCCATGTTTTACACCTCTTTGTTTGTTTATTTTTACCTGACAGATTTTAGAAACCTCAGGTGCGTGCTCAGCGGTCTGAACAACATGGCTGCTACTAATCCGTTCATTTCCAGGGCCCCGATGATCATAAACGCTCCCTGAAATAGAGCATGAATACCATGCAACAACAAACGCAATTGTTTATAATTTAATTTTATTGAAGCTGTTTCATATTTTAAGCTAAGAAATGTTGCCAATCATTCGTCTGTCTGTTTCATTGTTTAAACTTGTCATACTCGCGATCAGCCCCGTAGCGTGAAAATTCTACAGCAGGGGCCAGGCATTCTACAGCAGGGGCCAGGCATTTTACAGCAGGGGCCAGGCATTCTACAGCATGGGCCAGACATTTTACAGCAGGGACCAGGCATTTTACAGCAGGGGCCAGGCATTTTAAGCAGGGGCCAGACATTTTACAGCAGGGGCCAGGCATTCTACAGCAGGGGCCAGACATTTTATAGCAGGGGCCAGGCATTCTACAGCAGGGGCCAGACATTTTACAGCAGGGGCCAGGCAGTTTACAGCAGGGGCCAGTCATTCTACAGCAGGGGCCAGGCATTCTACAGCAGGGGCCAGGTAATAACGGGGGGGGGCAGGTAATACATTTTACAAAGTAGAGCAAATAAGGCAGTGGGGGCCAGACAAAACGCAGGGGGCCCGGTCCCCCTGCCCCCCGCACGCTACGGGCCTGCTCGCGATGGACAAAACGTCTGATTTCAGAGACCATCATTTGTGAAATAAATACACTTGAGAAACGTCTCGTTTTTTATCTATCTGTGAATTTCTCTATCCCTCTGTCAGTCTGTACATCTTTGTTTCTCAATCTATTTCTGTCTATCTGTTCATGCATCCATCCGTTTACTTATACCGAAACATTGTACCGACACAGTACAGAATCACAATGTACCAACAAAACGTTAAGACACATTGTGTATTTAATATTGTTACAGTGTGTAGTTAGTATGGGTACATTGTTTAGTTAATATCGATAAATTGTGTAGTTAGTATGGAAACATTGTGTAGTTTGTATCGATACATTGTGTAGTTAATATTGGTACATTGTGTAGTTTATAGCGGCACAGTGTGTAGTTTATGTTGGAATTCTGTGTATTTAACATCGGTACATTGTGTAGTTAATATCGGTGCATTTTGTATTTAACACAATATACCGACACAGTATACCGACGCAGTATACAGACACAATGTAACTTTTCGCAATGTATCTACACAATGTACCGACACGATAAACCAACATTATGTAGCGAGGCAGTATACCGACAGAATGTACCGACACAGTATACCGACAGAATGTACCGACACAGTAAACTGATAAAATGTATCTACACAGTCTACTGACACAATGTACCAACACAATGTACCGACAGAAGGAACCGATGGATGGATGTAAAAAGGATGGATATACATTTGTCTCTCTATCTTACTATCTTTCTCTCCTCTTACTACTGCCAGCCTTTGTCTATTCATTTATTTCTCTCATTCTTAAGATATATTTGAAACAATTTCAAACCATCAACTCAGTCTCAGCAGAATTACTGTAAACCCGTTGTGCTCAAAGTCTTAGCAGTCTTACTGTAAACTCGAAGTGTTCAAAGTCTTAGCAGTCTTACCATAAACCCGTTGTGCTCAAAGTCTTAGCAGTCTTACTGTAAACTCGTAGTGTTCAAAGTCTTAAAAGTCTTACTGTAAACTCGTAGTGTTTAAAGTCTTAACAGTCTTACCGTAAACCCGTAGTGTTCAAAGAGAAATTCAACAAGCGGAACCAAAGCGAAGGCGCCAAATCCAACTCCCGATAATGATAAGCCGTTGGCCAAACTTCTGTGTCTGTCAAAGTATAAGTTGATCAACAGGACACTGGCCATCAAGCCTCGGCCAACACCTGGAATATTTTAAACCTTTAATTTTTTAAATGTAACATTCACTTAGAGTGTGAATATACATGTGTGTGTGTGTGTATGTGTGAATATACATGTGTGTATGTATGTATAATTGCATGTCTTTGTCAAATTTCGTTTCTCAATTTTTTTACCTGTTATTGTTTTGGTGTAAATGTGGTCTACTGTGAAAGCCCCCTACCTATTAGTGGTCTACTGTGAAAGCCCCCTACCTATTAGTGGTCTACTGTGAAAGCCCCCTACCTATTAGTGGTCTACTGTGAAAGCCCACTACCTATTAGTGGTCTACTGTGAAAGCCCACTACCTATTAGTGGTCTACTGTGAACGCCCCCTACCTATTAGTACTGTTGTAGAGAAGTACAAGAAGTAAACATTCGGCGCGAAGCCATTTAAGATGTAGCCCGATGACGTCAGAAGGCTCGCCAGTATCTGAGCGGTCCTCACACTGTAACGACTGATAAAGGCCCCGCATAGAGGTCCTGAGAAATAGAATTAATATTCAGATCACAATATCTATCTATCTATCTATCTATCTATCTATCTATCTATCTATCTCTATTTCTCTCGCTATATATATATATATATATATATATATATATATATATATATATTCAGACCCCGAAATTATTAACTATTCTCAATGAGTTCATAAAACATCATGATTCATATGTAAACATCCTAATTAAACTCAAAGATGAATAACATTTATGATTCATTTGCTCCACAATTTGTAGGACTGCATGAATTCATCTGTGATGAGCATAGAATTTGTAATAGTCACACGAAGGCGTTTAAGGTGGGTGCTCTTATGTCGTAATGGTGGGTGCTATTATGCCGTAAAAGGTCGGTGCTCTTATGTCGTAAGGAGTGTGTATGAATCGACAGGTGGGATATTCACTCACCCAGAAAGAAATTCAATGTGGTCATGAGGGACATCGGCCAAGCGGTCATCTGGGCCCCTGATCCGAATCTTTCCTGATATTGTATGAAAAACAGACCCTCACTGCGGCCTATTCCTCCTAGAAACGAAGATTGTGTTAAAAATAATGAAACCGTTAGTAGAACAATTACGTCTTAGTGTGTGATGTGTTTATGTCATGGTCTTAGTTGACAAGAACAGATCGGGGTACAGACAGGCTGATATACAGACATACTGAAATACAGACATACTGATATACAGACATACTGATATACAGACTTACTGATATACAGACATACTGATGTACAGACATAGGGATATATAGACGTACTGAAATACAGACACAGAGATATACAGACATAGAGATATACAGACATAGAGATATACAGACATAATGATATAAAGACATAGAGATATACAGACGTACTGATATACAGACATACTGATATACAGACATACTGATTGTTACGGGTCCTTATATTGAAGATACTTGTAGAAGGTGTATTAATTCAGACAACACAAATCACGAAGTAACTCAAGTGAAGTAACATCAAACAATCATTTAATACTTGAACATAAACTGACATAAAGGTGAAATCAGGAGGAGTACAAAAGCAAACTGTAAATATGCATCCATCTACATAGATGCCCAAAGCTAGACTCTACTAGAACATGCATTCGCATCCTATGATGCACAGAGCTCGACTGACTATAAAACAAACCATGTGCTCCCAACTGTCGGTTTAATATACGTCATTTGTACCAAATGACGTATACACTAAAGCTCCCAATATTTACACTCAAGATGGCGGAATGACGCCATAGATACTGCGGTGGGCAGAGCCTACCGAATTGCGTCATCAAGCTTAGACTATATTATTTCTCCTCACTGATGTACAGACATAGGGATATATAGACGTACTGAAATACAGACACAGAGATATACAGACATAGAGATATACAGACATAGAGATATACAGACATATTGATATAAAGACATAGAGATATACAGACGTACTGATATACAGACATACTGATGTACAGACATAGGGATATATAGACGTACTGAAATACAGACACAGAAATATACAGACATAGAGATATACAGACATAGAGATATACAGACATATTGATATAAAGACATAGAAATATACAGACGTACTGATATACAGACGTACTGATATACATACTGATGAATAGACAGACATTCGGAATGGCATTAATCAAGTTACATTGAAAGAAAGACAGAAATATAGATAGATGGTAAGATAGATAGACAGATAAATAGATAGATAGACACATAGATAGATGGTTATTACATAGATAGACTGATGGTTAGAAAGATAAGTTGGAAAATAGATTATTAGATAGATAGATGGAAAGATAATTTTTAAGATAGATAGATGGGAAAATACACGGAAAGGTAGATAGCTAGAAACAATACTATTGCTAGATAGATAGATGGAAAGATTGTAGCAAGAATTATAGATAGAACTTATAGAAAGATGAATTAAGTTTGAACATTTTACAGAACCAGTTTACTAAATCTAGTGAAATGTTTCTAAAAGAGTTTTATTTCACTTATTTTACCTTTGTACTCAGGCACGCCGAGAGGGGGGGTGGTCAGGTGGGTCATTGCCAGGGGGCCCGCATATCTAAGGGGGCCCGGCTGCCCCGACCATGTCAATTTTTTCACGACTCATTGTTTATTAAGGGGCCCGCAATGATGTACTGTCCCGGGGCCCTTGTTGGCTCTCGACGCCGCTGTATGTACTTTGAAACAACAAGTACTTTGAAACAACAAGTACTTTGAAACAACAAGTACTTTGAAACAACAAGTACTTTGAAACAACAAGCACTTTGAAACAACAAGCACTATGAAAAAAAAAAAAAACTAAATCTAACTGATTGAGTGCGCAATGAAAACGCGTTCTGACCAGAGGTAAATTTTGCGGTCCGAAATGAAAGTGTGGTTACCTCGATAAATGACCAATGTATATAATATTAAAAAAAAATAAACTTTTAAAGGAAATTTAATGAAAATTTAATTAGTATAATTAAACTATTTTTTTTTATTTAAAATAAAAAAAATTGACCAATTTAAGACGATAAAAAAAACAACAACATATTTTTTAAACAAAATTTCTACTTACGAAGTTGGCCTATATATTTACAACTGTTTTAAAATAATCCTAAAAATAATATAAAACACATAATGATATTCATATTTCTACACAAAATGTACAAAAATACTCTTCGTATACTTTCATAAACATGTAAAATGCATTTACAATGATTATGGTAAAACAAACCTTTTAACGCCACGTGTTCAGCGAAGTAAACATGTCCATTATTCGTGCTAAAAATAGTACCAGCATGTATCACTTTTCCAACCAAAGGAAATCTATTTTTAGAACTTACGTCAATAAAGCTTTAAAAATGCAAATTTATTGAAAAAAAAACGAAACAAATATGAGTCCTACAAAGTCTGAACATATATCGTAATTCGGTCTACGCGGGAAACATTTTCTGGCGATATATATAACCCATCATTTCTGAAATGATATTTATTCTTTTAATAAATACAATGTATTATAAATCGACTATCGCTACTTATGGGGTTTTTTTTTGCCATCCATTAAAGAATAATTGTATGAGAATGTGGGCATAGAGTTTCCTGCTATTATTTTACGATACGTCAAGGTCCTAACATTGGGGAATCCCTCTTACCAGAGTGTGAGGGAAGGGGAGGGGGGTGGTGGTGTCTATTATGCAGGGGCGCTGAGAGCCAACAAGGGCCCCAGGGCAGAACATCATTGCGGGCCCCTTAATAAACAATGAGTCGTGAAAAAATTGACATGATCGGGGCGGCCGGGCCCCGGGGACGCCGAGAGGGGGGCAGGGGGGTCATTGCCAGGGGGCCCGCATCTGTAACGGGGCCCGGCCGCCCCGACCATGTCAATTTTTTCACGACTTACTGTTTATAAGGGGCCCGCAATGATGCCCAGCCCTGGGGCCCGTGTTGGCTCTCGGCTCCACTGCCGGGCCCCCTTACAGATGCAACCCCCCCGGCAATGACCCCCCGACCCCATCCTATCGGCGTGCCTACAGTCTTAAGGCGACTAGTTTATACATAAGAGAGTGACTTTGAGTGTGTGTACCTGGAATGAAGTCAGTTGTACCGAGGCTCACCTATGATCGCGTGATGCAGGAAACTGGCGAACACAATGACCCAGCCGTAGCCTCCGTCCGGAGCTTTCTGTAGGCCGCCGCTGCTTTCAGTTTCATCAGGCTTCTCTTCATGGGTGTCGCCACTGATGTCACCATTGGTGTCATTCTTGATGTCACCATTGGTGTCATTCTTGATGTCACCATCGGTGTCATTCTTGATGTCACCGTTGAGTTCACCATTGGTGTCATTCTTAATGTCACTATTGAGGTCACCAATGGTGTCATTCTTGATGTCACTATTGAGGTCGCCATTGGTGTCATTCTTGGTATCACCATTGAGGTAGCCATCGGTGTATGTCCTATCTGTTGTTTTGATCTTGTAATCATAGTTGTCATCAATTTTGTGTGAAATGAAATGTTATCATGTCTGTTTTTCGGTCTATCTATCTATCTATCTATCTATCTATCTATCTATCTATCTATCTATCTATCTATCTATCTATCTATCTATCTATCTATCTATCTATCTATCTATCTATCTATCTATCTATCTATCTATCTATCTATCTATCTATCTATCTATCTATCTATCTATCTATCTATCTATCTGTCTGTCTGTTTTATAGCTACTCACTGTTTGTTGGTCTTCATTTAATTTTACCACGTCCACCTCAGTGGTCAACAGATGACCATCCACTTCTTGACCATCATGTGATATCTTAACGTTACGCTGAGCCTGGAACAGATCAACTGTCCCCATGTCTACATATTTATGACGTCATTTCAGTGATTATTTACTTACAAACATTCAATGATTTATGGCTAAACTGTAGTTGTAATTGTCAGTGAAGTAATACATTATAGTTATACTTGTAAGTGAAGTAATACATTTCTAGTTGTAATTGTAAGTGAAGTAATACATTTTAGTTATAATTGTAAGTGAAGTAATATATTTTTGGTTGTAATTGTAAATTAAGTAATATTTTTTTTTTAGTTCTAAACGTCTATACTTTACATAGTAATAATAATACAAAGATTGTACATAAAAATATCGATTTTACTTGCACACTCGCCATGCGGGTAATTTTGTTGTTGTTATTTGTGAAGTGGGAAAATAGGTCAAACTACACGCATATCAAACTGTGTGCACGTTTTAGAAGGATTTACAGAATTATCCATGACAATTGGGTTCTTGTGGACGCCAGTCCAAGTCTTACGGGTATTTCAAAGTGGCTTTCCGATATTCTCAGACCCGAGAATCAGCGGTGGATATTTCAGGTCATAGTTTTTTGTTTTTTTTTAAGTCCCCGCTTTATATCCCGTGGTGCCTACATGGCCATTGCACTATCGGTTATGGTGGTTTATAGGACCTCAGAGATAAACATCCCATCCTTACAGGGAATTCACAGACACACTGCAGTATCCTGGAAGTCCCCGCCCCCCCCCCCCCCCCCACGACATAACGGGTTAAGGGGACAGATGAAAATATGTATGAATTCAAGAAAATTATAAAACAAAATTAATGGCATGTACGAAAATAAATTAAAAAACTAAAAAAAACAAAACAAAACTTGCCTGTCTAGAAATGAACTATGATGTAACTCAATACAACGGTCCAACCCATGGATCTATCTATCAGTGAAACCCCGCAGGGTTAATATGATAACACAACATTGTTATGTTTACAAATCAGTCCTTTCCTTTACAATGTTTGTTTATCTTTCTTATGACACATGAGGTGTTGATTGCAATTATATATACATGTATACATAAACTTTTATACATAGATTAAAAAAAAAAGTGGTTATAAATCGTACTGCATTGAAACTAGTGATTAAGTTATGAGTGCTAGTGTATTCTTAAGATAACACTGATATTGTTATAGTGCTTGTACTGATTAGGGATTTTTTGTAATTTTTTTTTTTAAATACATAAAAAAATGTAGGACTTGGAACTGAATTATCATTTTACTCTTTTTTGGCTAGAGAGGTAAATATTTTTAATGTACTGTTCGCACTATGTCGGAATAACCGGAATACCAGATTATTGCCATAAAAAACTACTCCAGACATTTACAGGAGAAAAAAAATGTCGGAATACAATGAAAACACAACAAAATGTCGTCTTATTTTAAGTAGGTCAATCTAAGATAAACACTTGCCTTAATAACAAGACTACAACAAAACTAAAATAACTGCTATCGACACCTAACTGACGCAGACATTACTGTTACATGGTAAACGACACACGCGTGTGTCTGTTTATCTCTCACAGCCTGTGTCTGTGTCAGAGATGAGCGGATAGCGGACGCGTCCGCTTGCGGACGCAGATCCGCAGACTTTTCCGAATCCGCGGACTGACAGCGGACGCTTCTTATGGTTAAGTTGCGGACTCGCGGACTGACGCGGATCTTCTTTAGCGTTACCATAAAAAATTTCAAGTCATTTAAACAGCTGAATTTCAGCAATGCGGACGCGCGAACTGACTGCGGACCAATGTTGTAAGATTCTGCGGACGCGAACGCGGATCATTGATATAAATCCGCGGACGGACGCGGACGCTAAATTTCAAGATCCGCACACCTCTGGTCTGTGTGCTGGCAGTGTGCTGAACAATGACGCAGCATTTTACTTCCGATAACGCTCATCCCTTACTATAAATAAAAGAAACCCAGCAATGGGTTAAAAAAAAACCAAGACATAATATTTTGTTAAGTAAATTTATTCGCACAGATCTATAATACAAAAAAAAAAATCCTAACTAATAATATAAACACAGCAGAGGCGTAGTGAGGGAGCAAGGGGGACATAATGCCCCGGGCGCTACTCACAAAGGGGCTCCAAATAGTATATTTTACAAAAAATATTCTATGGTTTTCCAATGAAGGGAGGGCGCTAAAAAGGTATTGCGCCCCGCAGGAAGGCGAGTTAAGCTCGCTATGGCACTGAAACACAGATAGCCTCGTTAGGTACACAAAGAATAACTCTACTTTTACCTTAGGCGTTCGTTGGCATGGTAACACGCACCTAGTTATTTATAACAATTTTAAAACAGATTGGGGGGGGGGGGCAATCAGGCCATTAAAAAAAATCCAGTCAACAACAAGCATATCTGTGTCCTCCAATAAAAAATGTAAAACTTAGTAACAATAATATATAAAACAATAAATAATATGTTTGCTGCCAGGCGCGTCATTGGCTGATGGTAAGATTGTGTTTTTTTTTTTGCACATAGATTGGTTGGAATTTTTGTAGTCTCCCCTGTGCACCCCCTGACGCGGTTGCACCCCTTGTTCCGCTACTGCATCTTGACATAGCAAAGTTTTAATTTTCATTTAATGCGCAGGGCATCAAAAAAAATATTACACATTAATTAACAAGATTGCATTGAACTGGTTATAAAACGTCACATGTAATGGTGGGTGCACTTGAATTACAACATTAGAAGGCGTGCACACAAACAAACCTTCCCCCCCCTCTCTCTCTCTCTCTCTCTCTCTCTCTCTCACACACACACACACACACACACACACACACAAACTTAAAATTTTTTTTATACGTCCCGGACCTCGCCTAATCTTAGTCAAGGCCGGTTCTAAGGACGTGGTCTATATGGAATTAGGTCAGTGGGGGGGAGGACATCGCTTGCGAAATGAATGATTATTATTGGTAATGTATGATTATTATTGGTAATGTATGATTATTATTGGTAATGTATGATTATTATTGGCAATGTATGATTATTATTGGTAATGTATGATTATTATTGGCAATGTATGATTATTATTGGTAATGTATGATTATTATTGGTAATGTATGATTATTATTGGCAATGTATGATTATTATTGGTAATGTATGATTATTATTGGTAATGTATGATTATTATTGGTAATGTATGATTATTATTGGCAATGTATGATTATTATTGGTAATGTATGATTATTATTGGTAATGTATGATTATTATTGGTAATGTATGATTATTATTGGCAATGTATATTATTATTGGTAATGTATGATTATTATTGGTAATGTATGATTATTATTGGTAATGTATGTGTTGTGTCGTCGGACGGGGGGGGGCGCTCTAGTTTGTTAGAATACATATGGGGGCCCAAGATTTTCTGGCGGCGTCCCTGACTTATCTCCCCGCCCCATACAGTTGTTTCCACTGAGAGTAAATACACTGTGAGTGAAAGAGGTAGAATGATCCCGAACGGAATGAGGAATGAGAATAATAACACAGGTCAGTGATTCTCAAACTTTAGACATAGCCTACTAGGCAAGAATTATTTTGATTTTTTTGAGACCCACTTAGAATACATTCGCGAGCCACAAATGAGTAAAGACCCCCCCCCCCACACACACACACGCTTTGAGAATCACTGACATTGGTCAATATTTGCCACATTGCAAAGTGAATTCGTTCTTCTCTTAACATTCATTGGTCACTCATCATTAAAAAAATTGTCTTTTAACACTCGACTTACATCTTTTAACACTCGACTTACAACATCTTTTAACACTCGACTTACAACATCTATTAACACTCAACTTAAAACATCTTTTAACACTCGACTTACAACATCTTTTAACACTTGTCCTATAACATGTTGTAACATTCGTCCTATAACATGTAAAACTTGACCTATAACATCTTGTAACACTCGACTTATAACATCTTTTAACACTCGATCTATAACATCTTTTACCATTTATCCTATAACATTATGTAACACTCGACTTTGTTCAACTCAGTTTATAACATCTTCCACTGATACTATAACAACTCTTAACACTGATCTTTGATCACCCTCATCTCTCTTTCACTTGGTATCTGTTAGTCCTGTACTATTGACCTTTTAGCGTCTCGTCGTTTCTGGATGACCAGCAGGACGTTGCTGAGGGTCAACAACAGCCCTGACCCCAGCATACAAGCGCTACCAAGGTAGAAGGCGCTGTCAAACGTCCCCATGGCGTCTCTTAGGGCGCCTGTAAATGTAAAATAAATAGGTAACAATTAATAAATTATATCAGTTGAATGAAAGTAGCACCAAGCAAATAACAGTTGAATGAAAGTAGCACCAAACAAAAATCAGTTGATTGAAAGTAGCACCAAACAAAAATCAGTTGAATGAAAGTAGCACCAAACAAAAATCAGTTGAATGAAAGTATAAAAAAAAAATATTTCTTCGGGTGAAAGGTTAGCGAAAGATAGATATAAATAGCTATGTTGTTTTTTTTTTTTTGAAGGAGTAGTAGCGCGCGCGGACAGTTTAGAAGAACATTATTTCACTTCCCTCTTTAACATCCGATTTAATAGGGATTAATACTGGAGAGTGGTGGGACACGGGGTGGGGGGGGGGAGGTTGTGTCTGTGACCCAGAGCGGTCACAAAGTTTGCAGCGAATCCATAAGAAAAGCTCTTAACAATTCGAATCGGAGCAGTTATTACTAGTATTGGATCAGTATTACTAGTATGGGAGCAGATATTACTAGTTTTGGAGCAGTTATTACTAGTATTGGAACAGATGTTACTAGTAGTGGAGCAGATGTTACTAGTAGTGGAGCAGATGTTACTAGCATTGGAGCAGATGTTACTAGTATTGGAGCAGATGTTACTAGTATTGGAGCAGATGTTACTAGTATTGGAGCAGATGTTACTAGTATTGGATATAATTAGTATTAAAGCGGTAATCACTAGTGTTGGAGAATACAATGTAGGATTAGATCTAAAGAAATATCTCATTACATTGTGGCCAATTTAGCAATAATTGTGAAACCATTGCATGTCCATATGTTTAATCTATTTAAAACAATTTTGTTTTAGCTAATAATTCAATTTGTATACCCCCCTCCCCACATTAACATGCAATACAAACCTGCAAATGGCGGTCCGACAAGGGTTCCTACTCCCTGAAAGACTTTATTGATTCCCAGCGAACTCGGCATTACCTCCCTTCCCACAATGTCCACCAGGACGACAATCTTCTGAGAGATGAACGCGCCCGTCATGGATCCATACAAGGAGCTGACCACGACGAAAGAAGCGAAGCTATCAAGGGAGGGCACTAAGAAAGACGCCCCTGCTATGAGGAAGAGGAGCATGTTGAAGACAACGGGTCTCCAGGGCCGGCATGCTGGGATGTCCATGATAATACCTGGATGAACATGACACAATACAATGAGATTGAAACTGATATCTATCTATCTATCTATCTATCTATCTATCTATCTATCTATCTATCTATCTATCTATCTATCTATCTATCTATCTATCTATCTATCTATCTATTTAACTGTCTGTCTGTCTATCCGTCCGTCCTTCAGTCTGTCTATATGCCTGTCTGTCTATCTATCTATCTATCTATCTATCTATCTATCTATCTATCTATCTATCTATCTATCTATCTATCTATCTATCTATCTATCTATCTATCTATCTATCTGTCTGTCAGTCTGTCTTTCTGTCTGTCTGTCTGTCTATCCGTCCGTCCATGTCAGTCAGTTTGTCTGTCCGTCCGTCTATCTGTCTATCTTTCAATATTACGTCTCGGCATGTATTACTAATTTACTATATGTGATATGTGAATCAACCAATCATCTGTACGTACAATACGTACTGTTGTGTGATATTAAGTACTTCTAACTTCATTAATACAAGTACTTTACCTACTGCCATTCGCCCAAACGTGTCCAACGCACCGGTAATGGTCAAAACCAGGGCTGCTTCCGTCTTTGTCAGTCCTTTCGATATAGCCATGGCTGGTATGAAGGTGAAGGCCGTCTTAAAGGCCATGAGGAAGAAAGTGTTGCTGACGCAGAAAAGCAGGAACGGGGCGTTCTTCAGCAGACGCCAATCGAACGCTTCCGGTTTGGCCGCCAAATCTTTCCTCTTGTGCTCTATGGGGAAAATTATTGCCAGGGAAGATTTCATCCAGTTTTGCCTCTTTGGCATGTTCCGAATATTCGGAAGTGACGATGCGACGTTTATCGTCTCGCAGCTGGCTATGAATGGTTCCACTCCGTTCTCTAGGGACATCATGTCTGATCTGTCGTCTCTTTTCACTTCCATTGTGACCTCTTTGTCTCCCAGGGGCAGCTCCTCTAGCTCCATTACCCCTGCCTCCGGCGAGACAGGCTCAGAGGCGTCGTTCATAATTGACGACAGTGGTACACTTTCATCACCTTTTGTCAATCTCCTTTTCTTTAATCTGTCAATAAAATTTACAAAAATTAATTGTTTTTTGCTCATCCCTTAAATAATTGTTTGTGGTAATACTTACATACAACGATGATAAAGAATGTATAAAATTCCGATTCATTTGAATCATTAGGTAGAGTATCGCATCACTCTACATCAAAGATATACATTAAGCTATTGTTAGATATATATATATATATATATATATATATATATATATATAACATTTTTATTGTTCTTACATATTTACTTGCCTTATAGTTTTCATGCCTTGTTGACTACGTCATTTTGACCTGCGGGTCACGCAGCCGATACAGAATAGTAAAAACAGTGATATCGGGGGCATCATGCCTCGGGTACTACTCACAAAGAGGCGCCAAATGGTATATTTTACATATTATATTAAAAGGTTTTGAATAGGGGGGGGGCGCTAAAAAGGTATTATGCCCCGGGCGCGAGTTAAGCTCGCTAAGCCAGTGTGTTCGTGAAATAAGAGAATCCACCCCTCGGTACTCTACAGATACACCCCACCCCTCTATCCAAGCCGTAGCTATCTATTGTGGCGCCCTGTGGCGAGTTACATTATCGGGCGCCCTTCTCCCCATCAGAATAGTGTGCAAACATATTTAACAGCGCTCCTTTGACGCCCTTCCTAGTTCGGCACCACGTTCCCCTTCCCACTCTACTGTTCGTTTTAAAATATATGCATACAATTATTAGTCCCTGTTACTGGTTTTTTTTTCTCTAGAAATCAAAATCTCAAGTTAAAACCAAAACGACTAAATGGACAACATCCTGTTGAGATCAATGAATGACTTTCATAGCTACAGACGTAGTAGGTGGCCACTAGATTTGTTTCCCCCTCAGTTCATCATCTCAAGCACCGCTACCCACTCACCTGTCGGCCCTGATGAACCTCATGTGCATGCTGAAAGGCCTGAAGGCCATGGCCGCCACAAGCCCGTGCAACTGCAGGGCCCCGATGATTATAAATGTGCCCTGTGAAAGAATGGAGAAATTTACATTGAACAATGGCGGTGCCCAATGATAGAATGGAGAAAATTACATTGAACAATGGCGGTGCCCAATGATAGAATGGAGAAATTTACATTGAACAATGGCGGTGCCCAGTGATAGAATGGAGAAATTTTACATTGAACAATGGCGGTGCCCTGTGAAAGAATGGAGAAATTTTACATTGAACAATGGCGGTGCCCAGTGATAGAATGGAGAAATTTACATTGAACAATGGCGGTGCCCAGTGATAGAATGGAGAAATTTACATTGAACAATGGCGGTGCCCAGTGATAGAATGGAGAAATTTACATTGAACAATGGCGGTGCCCAGTGATAGAATGGAGAAATTTACATTGAACAATGGCGGTGCCCAGTGATAGAATGGAGAAATTTTACATTGAACAATGGCGGAAATAAAGTTTTTTTGATCTAACCTACTCCCCAAGTCTGATACCTAAAACACATTTATCTCTTTATGTCAGTGGAGATACAAGTCTAATTATGACCAACCCGCAGACCTTATCTACTAGCCTCCAGCCAAGTGACCTACTCAACAACCAACCACCAACATATACCCACACTTATTACATACAATCTATCAACCAAATATTCACCCACTTGCCTGATAACTTGCCTATCTACCTATTAAAGTAACTTCTTCTAACTCTTTATATCTCTGCCTATCTATCAGCCTATCTATCAGCCTATCTGCCTATCTATCTGCCAATCTGTCCATTAATCTATGTAATTCAAATGTGAACAGATATTTTTTTTTAATCGAGATATCACTATACCTCTGCCTTATTTAATAAATACTCTAGTTAGATGCTTTCAAATGAACACACTCCTACATACACACTCTCAGTTTTACACTAGCACCGATTTCCACAGCAAAATTCATAACTGTACAAAAGCACTTATAAACATAAATACATTCAATTACGTGAATATAAATAAAATTCACATTTACACACGCCCATAATAAATACACACATTCGAGTATACCCATATATAAACACGCATTCAAGTATGCCCAAATATAAACACAAACATTCAAGTAGGCCCATATGTAAACACAAACATTCAAGTACGCCCATACATAAACACACACATTCAAGTACGCCCATATATAAACTCACACATTAAAGTATACCCATATATAAACACGCATTCAAGTACGCCCATACATAAACACAAACATTCAAGTACACCCATACATAAACACAAACATTCAAGTATGCCCACATATAAACACAAACATTCAAGTATGTCCATATATAACAAGCATACAAGTACGCCCACATATAAACATACACATTCAATTACACCTTGATACAAACACAATATTCAATAACAACCTGATACAAACGCAGACATACAAATATGCCCTCATACAAACAAACACATTCCTGTACGCCCGCGCACAAACACGAACCAACACACCTATACTACTAACTACCGACCACTTACCGTGAAACCATACTCTCCAAACAGAAGTTGCACCAGAGGTACAATGAGGAAGGCGCCAAAACCAATACCAGCAGACGAGAGACCTTGCACCAGGCTCCTTCGTTTATCGAAGTACAGATTTAAAAGTAGGACAGAGGAAATCAAACCGCGTCCAATACCTGGGGAATATTTTAACCTGCTTTTAATTTTGTAAATACATCTATTATTAATTTTAATTTATAACTCTTCTTAGTAGAAAAATCTGGCTTAATAGAGACCAAAAAAGGTGTGGGGGGGGGGGGAGTCCTCTTTACTAATTTTTTTTAAACATAATTAAAGATTCGACATGTATTCAAGCACGTGCTTAGTTATAGAGCTTGCCAGTTTGAATCGATAAAATGACAAAGAGATTTACCTCCAACAATGGTTTGAGAGAAGAACAGAAAATATACGTTTGGCGCCAATCCGTTCAGTATGTACCCCAATGAAATCAGTAACGTGGCGATGATCAGGGCGGTCCTCACACTGTACCGGTTGATGAGAGCCCCACATATTGGCCCTGGATTGAAAGAAATATTGAAAAGTAATGGGTCATTAAGGACATTTTACTTTTTTTTATTAACAGTTTAAGCTGAACCAATTTGATGTCCAATGTATATACATCAATGTGGCTCTTTTGTTATCGTTTTTCTACAGCTGTAATTGAGACACAGCTGCAGTGGAGACTGAGCTGTAGTAGAACACAGCGGCAGTGGAGGCACAGCTGCGGTTGAGACACAGCTGTAATGGAGACACAGCTGCAGTGGAGGCAAAGCTGCAGTTGAGACACAGCTGTAATGGAGGCGCAGCTTCAGTGGAAGCACAGCTGCAGTTGAGACACAGCTGTAATGGAGACACAGCTGCAGTGGTGGCACAGCTGCAGTGGAGACTGAGCTGCAGTAGAGCACAGCTGCAGTGGAAGCACAGCTGCAGTTGAGACACAGCTGCTGTGGAGGCACAGCTGCAGTTGAGACACAGCTGCAGTGGATACATAACTGGGATACTTGAACTCATCTCAAACAGGAAATTGAAAAAAAAATATGTAAAATATTCTTGCTCGTTAATGAAGTGCATGCCAATTGGCGTAACTAGAGGTGGGTGTCAGGGTCGGAGAGGGGGGATAGTCCGCCTCATATTTGATGGGCATGTGTAAAAATATCCACGGATTAAATCACAAAGACATAGGCGTATATGCATAGATGCACACATCAACACAGTCACACACAAATGAACGAATATACAGGCACTGATGACATCTTGCAAGATACACACATAGGCTGGCAAGTGCTTATGACACGTAGCAAACCATATAACATATTTCAGTAAAAACAGTAACAACAACAACAACTCACCCATGAAGAGATTCAATGTGGACATAAGAGAGCTTGGCCATGACGTCAGCTGAGCCCCTGAGTGGAACCGCTCCTGGTACTGCATGAAGAACAGGCCTTCACTCCTACCGAAACCACCTGTCAATATCGATAATCCATAATACAGAAAAACAAATCCCGCTCTTTCTGCGTCTGTCGCACAAGATGGCGGCAACATTTACATGTACTGTATACGTGTTATATATACTGCATTGGTTTAAGTTGGTCGTCGCGTCATATTTGTATTAAATACTGTTTTCATTTCCACCACATGAATCACTAAGAGAGACGTGAGGGAACTTTCACCAGACACGAGAACATCACGAACTTTAAATAAAGGATAGAACACGTGACTCTCGGATAATGGCTGAGCGCTGCAGCGCATGACCATACGTCCCCACTTCATAATTTTTTTTACGCATTTACCAGAAATAGTTTTTTTTAAATCATACCTGTAAAGGTTGCAGGATAAGCCTGCTACCATCGAGGTATGGTCTTTTGAGAAACACTTCCCAACGGGCCAGCCTTGCCGGGTGTAAACTACCAAGCTGCCATGAAAGGCGTTTGTGTTCAAGTCCTGACATTAGTTATGAAGTGGGGAGGTGAGCAAGCACCCTCCCTCTTTAACCAACGGCAGGTAAGGTTTGTGCCTGCCTCTCGGCCAACACTAATTTAATGTTTAGGCCGTCTAGTACATAAACAAAAGTCAATGAGACATGATTTTATTAACAAATGACGATTTGGATTTTTTTTTTAACGCCGCCATTGCCAGCATGGTAGGGTGTAGTGTGCCTACCACACCAGCACTGTTGGCAGCGCTGATGCACGTCTGCCATGCCTACAGAGCGGCGGGGTGAGTGTACCCGCTATCATCTGAAGGGACGGCAGAAAGATGGGTTTTAATCCTTGCCAGACCAGCAGGGTGTGTGTACTGCCGATCGGCCAGAATGGCAAGGAACGGGGCTTTTCCTGCCACTCGGACAGAGGGGAGGGAGTAGTGTGCCTGTACCCTCAGCCCGAAATGGCAGGCTGCGCAGGTGTGCTTGAGTGGGACGGAGAGGAAGGGTGTTGTGTGCCGACCACATCCGTCACCTCCGCCAGCTGTGAATACTGCGGTCTCGGATAGTCCTCATTGACCACAGTACCACCACCCTCGAAAGTAAAGGGTTTTTTTTCCTGACTAGAGAACCCCTATGATCCTTCCCCAGTGGATCATATTATGTCTCTCAGACCAGGAAGGAGAAATCACAAAACATGCCAAAATATTTTGTGATATTCTCCGAAACAAACGTATTTGGATTATTATTGAATTTGAAATGTTAGTGCTCTAATTGTATCAATTTATTTATATCTATAACTCCAGATAATGTAATATTTATGGTGTTCAGTTTGTTATTAGTTCTATAAAATGTATATATCTTTCAGCTGTTATTCTGTAAAGTATAATAAAGGCAAAAGGGATGATACATCTTCAATTATATTTTTTTTCTGTTATTAAAAAGTGCAATGGGTTGGTAATATTTTCTTCATATTTTCTTGGCACGTTATATTGTACTATAACACAATGTGTATAACAGTAAATAAACAAATGTGCTATACATATAACGAATAGTTTAACTAGCAGGCACTCGGGTCACTCTTTTTTTAGTACGTTGTGATGAAAATGATAAAACATACAAATGAAGAATTGTTTGGAAAGAGTCCTTTAAAATATTATAAATGAATTAAGATTTATCAATGATTTTGGTGTTGTGTGCGCAAATTATGAATAGTCGGATGTTAGATTCATTGCCGGGGGTTGTTTTTGTTAAGATTGTGTACCCATAATGAGGATTATTTTATTTGTGATGAACTATATAAAATATGAACTTTATGTTCTTGTATCATTAAGTGTCCCCTATACTTAAATGTATTTTGGCTACAATAATCTGTTCAGGGCCACTTCGAGTACCTAGATATGCTATTGTTTGTATGCAGACTGATTGTTAAAGCGCTCAAATATATGTATCACCATTTTCAACTCCATCTCCGTGCCTACAAGCCTGTCCGGGTACAGGGCCTTTGTTTACTAGTTGACAAGAAAAACCTTTAGATATCCAGTAATAAAAATGTACTAATAAACCGATCACATACAGAAGAGCAGGTCCGGCCATAGGCCGATTTGATCGATTGCTCCTAATTAAGCCCCACACAGGCCCGTAGCGTGCGGGGGGGGGCAGGAGAGCCGCCCCCCCCCTGCGTTTTATCTCCCCTCCCCCGCTTATTTGTTCTACTTAGTAAAATGTATTACCTGCCCCCCTGTTATTGCCTGGCCCCTGCTGTAGAATGCCTGCCCCCCCCATCTGTAGAATTTTTAAGCTACGGGACTGGCCCCACACCTGGCAAGGGTACCGCAATGTACAATTAGCATTAATAGAAATAGTGGTTATTGTAAAAAAAATTAGAAGAGGGGCTTCGCAAGCATCCGTTAATTTGGGCCCCGCAATTCTTAAGGCCGGCCATGCCGAGGAGAGTGGCAATAAATCAGCAGTTATCAGAAAAAAAAATGTAACTATTTCTCTATCTCTATCTGCCAGTCTGTCTGTGAATGTATGTAATACACAAAGGACAGTACTAATAATCACTAGTTGCAACAAACATTGACAGAGCAGTGTTGCAATTACATGTACAAGAATAAAGTGGCCACAAATATGTAGAATAAAAAATTAAAATAATCAGCGTTGCAAGAATCTGGCAATAGGCAAAACTTGTAGCAATACGTTAACAACATGCTCGGCAACAAACTGACTGACAGCATACAGAGCAGTTAAACAACAAAATATATAAATAAAACACTAGAAAAAAAGGTCCCCAACCTTTTTTCTCACCGCAGACCGGTCGACGTTTTTATAATTTCTAAGCGGCCCCCCGTGGGGAGGGGGAGAGAGCGTTGATTATTAATATTTTAGATTGTTTTGTTTTACAATGCCAATGCCGCTCACAGCCACTCAGCTCAAGGTTAACCTCTCGTCCATGGAAAGTCGCACTATACCGAAAGAAATACACCAAACTAAATAAAAAGGAAATAGCTTATATATCTTGGGCGGCCCAGTACCATTTGATCCACGGACCTGTACGGTCCAGGGGGGACTGGGGTTAAACAACATCGACTGTTCATGAATGCAACGAATCACACGTAAACAACAAGACAAAGAAAGCTTCTGACACAGTAATGAAATGTTTGTTACCTAGGACACAGTGATAAAATGTTTGTTACCTAGGACACAGGGATGGAATGTTTGTTACCTAGGACACAGGGATGAAATGTTTGTTACCTAGGACACAGTGATAAAATATTTGTTACCTAGGACACAGTGATGAAATGTTTGTTACCTAGGACACAGTAATGAAATGTTTATTACCTAGGACACAGTGATGAAATGTTTGTTAACTAGAACACAGGGATGAAATGTTTGTTAACTAGGACACAGTGATGAAATGTTTGTTACCTAGGACACAGGGAAGAAATGTTTATTACCTAGGGCAAAGTGATGAAATATTTGTTACCTAGGACACAGGGATGAAATGTTTGTTACCTAGGACACAGTGATGAAATTGTATTACCTAGGACACAGTGATGAAATGGTTGTTACCTAGGACACAGGGATAAAATGTTTGTTACCTAGGACACAGGGAGGGAATGTTTGTTAACTAGGACACAGTGATGAAATGTTTGTTACCTAGGACACAGTGATGAAATGTTTATTCCCTAGGACACAGTTATGAAAAGTTCGTTACCTAGGACACAGTGATGAAATGTTTGTTATCTAGGACACAGGGATGGAATGTTTGTTACGTAGGACACAGTGTTGAAATGTTTGTTAAATAGGACACAGTGATAAAATGTTTGTTACCTAGGACACATTGATGAAATGCCGCTCACAGGCCACTCAGCTCAAGGTTAACCTCTCGTCCATGGAAAGTCGCACTATACCGAAAGAAATACACCAAACTAAATAAAAAGGAAATAGCTTATATATCTTGGGCGGCCCAGTACCATTTGATCCACGGACCTGTACGGTACAGGGGGGACTGGGGTTAAAAAACATCGACTGTTCATGAATGCAACGAATCACACGTAAACAACAAGACAACGAAAGCTTCTGACACAGTAATGAAATGTTTGTTACCTAGGACACAGTGATGAAATGTTTGTTACCTAGGACACAGTGATGAAATGTTTGTTACCTAGGACACAGTGATGAAATGTTTGTTACCTAGTACACAGTGATGAAATGTTTGTTAACTAGAACACAGGGATGAAATGTTTGTTAACTAGGACACAGTGATGAAATGTTTGTTACCTAAGACACAGGGAAGAAATGTTTATTACCTAGGACACAGGGATGAAATGTTTGTTACCTAGGACACAGAGATGAAATGTTTGTTACCTAGAGACACAGGGATGAAATGTTTATTACCTAGGACACAGTGATGAAATGTTCGTTACCTAGGACAAAGGGAAGAAATGTTTTTACCTGGACACAGGGATGAAATGTTTGTTACCTAGGACACAGTGATGAAATGTTTATTACCTAGGACACAGTGATGAAATGTTCGTTACCTAGGACAAAGGGAAGAAATGTTTATTACCTAGGACACCAGGGATGGAATGTTTGTTACCTAGGACACAGTGATGAAATGTTTGTTACCTAGGACACAGTGAGGAAATGTTTGTTACATAGGACACAGGGATGAAATGTTTATTACCTAGGACACAGTGATGAAATGTTTGTTACCTAGGACACAGAGATGAAATAGTTGTTATCTAGGACACAGGGATGAAATATTTCTTACCTAGGACACAGGGAAGAAATGTTTGTTAACTAGGACACAGTGATGAAATGTTAGTTACATAGGACACAGGGATGAAATGTTTGTTACCTAGGACACAGTGATGAAATGTTGTTACCTAGGACACAGGATGAAATGTTTGTTACCTAGGACACAGTGATGAAATATTTGTTACCTAGGACACAGGGAAGAAATGTTTGTTACCTAGGACACAGGGAAGAAATGTTTGTTACCTAGGACACAGTGATGAAATGTTTGTTACCTAGGACACAGTGATGAAATGTTTGTTACCTAGGACACAGGTATGAAATGTTCGTTACCTAGGACACAGGGAAGAAATGTTTATTACCTAGGACACAGGGATGGAATGTTTGTTACCTAGGACACAGTGATGAAATGTTAGTTACATAGGACACAGGGATGAAATGTTTGTTACCTAGGACACAGTGATGAAATGTTGTTACCTAGGACACAGGATGAAATGTTTGTTACCTAGGACACAGTGATGAAATATTTGTTACCTAGGACACAGGGATGAAATGTTTGTTACCTAGGACACAGTGATGAAATGTTTGTTACCTAGGACACAGGGATGAAATGTTTGTTACCTAGGACACAGTGATGAAATGTTTGTTACCTAGGACACAGGGATGAAATGTTTGTTACCTAGGACACAGGGAAGAAATGTTTGTTAACTAGGACACAGTGATGAAATGTTTGTTACCTAGGACACAGTGATGAAATGTTTGTTACCTAGGACACAGGGATGAAATATTTGTTACCTAGGACACAGTGATGAAATGTTTGTTACCTAGGACACAGTGATGAAATGTTTGTTACCTAGGACACAGTGATGAAATGTTTGTTACCTAGGACACAGTGATGAAATGTTTGTTAACTAGGACACAGTGATGAAATTGTATTACCTAGGACACAGTGATGAAATGGTTGTTACCTAGGACACAGGGATAAAATGTTTGTTACCTAGGACACAGGGAGGGAATGTTTGTTAACTAGGACACAGTGATGAAATGTTTGTTACCTAGGACACAGTGATGAAATGTTTATTCCTAGGACACAGTTATGAAAAGTTCGTTACCTAGGACACAGTGATGAAATGTTTGTTACCTAGGACACAGTGATGAAATGTTTGTTACCTAGGACACAGTGAAGAAATGTTTGTTAAATAGGACACAGTGATGAAATGTTTGTTACCTAGGACACAGTGATGAAATGTTTGTTACCTAGGATACAGGGATGAAATGTTTGTTACCTAGGACACAGGTATGAAATGTTTGTTACCTAGGACACAGGGAAGAAATGTTTATTACCTAGGACACAGGGATGGAATGTTTGTTACCTAGGACACAGTGATGAAATGTTTGTTACCTAGTACACAGTGATGAAATGTTTGTTACCTAGTACACAGTGATGAAATGTTTATTACCTAGGACACAGTGATGAAATGTTCGTTACCTAGACACAGGGAAGAAAGGTTTGTTAACTAGGACACAGGGAAGAAATGTTTATTACCTAGGACACAGTGATGAAATGTTTGTTACCTAGGACACAGTGATGAAATGTTTGTTACCTAGGACACAGTGATGAAATGTTTGTTACCTAGGACACAGTGATGAAATGTTTGTTACCTAGGACACAGTGATGAAATGTTTGTTACCTAGGACACAGGGATGAAATGTTTGTTACCTAGGACACAGGGAAGAAATGTTTGTTACCTAGGACACAGGGATGAAATGTTTGTTACCTAGAACACAGGGATGAAATGTTTGTTAACTAGGACACAGTGATGAAATGTTTGTTACCTAAGACACAGGGAAGAAATGTTTATTACCTAGGACACAGGGATGAAATGTTTGTTACCTAGGACACAGAGATGAAATAGTTGTTATCTAGGACACAGGGATGAAATATTTCTTACCTACACAGGACAAATGTTTGTTAACTAGGACACATGATGAAATGTGTGTTACATAGGGGATGAAATGTTTGTTACCTAGGACACAGTGATGAAATGTTGTTACCTAGGACACAGTGATGAAATGTTTATTACCTAGGACACAGTGATGAAATGTTTGTTACCTAGGACACAGGGATGAAATGTTTGTTACCTAGGACACAGTGATGAAATGTTTGTTACCTAGGACACAGTGATGAAATGTTTGTTACCTAGGACACAGTGATGAAATGTTTGTTACCTAGGACACAGTGATGAAATATTTGTTACCTAGGACACAGGGAAGAAATGTTTGTTACCTAGGACACAGGGAAGAAATGTTTGTTACCTAGGACACAGGGATGAAATGTTTGTTACCTAGGACACAGGGATGAAATGTTTGTTACCTAGGACACAGGGATGAAATGTTTGTTACCTAGGACACAGGGATGAAATGTTTGTTACCTAGGACACAGGGAAGAAATGTTTGTTAACTAGGACACAGTGATGAAATGTTTGTTACCTAGGACACAGTGATGAAATGTTTGTTAGCTAGGACACAGGGATGAAATGTTTGTTACCTAGGGCACAGTGATGAAATATTTGTTACCTAGGACACATGGATGAAATATTTGTTACCTAGGACACATGGATGAAATGTTTGTTACCTAGGACACAGTGATGAAATTTTGTTACCTAGGACACAGGGATGAAATGTTTGTTACCTAGGACACAGTGATGAAATGTTTGTTACCTAGGACACAGTGATGAAATGTTTGTTACCTAGGACACAGTGATGAAATGTTTGTTACCTAGGACACAGTGATGAAATGTTTGTTACCTAGGACACAGTGATGAAATGTTTGTTACCTAGGACACAGGGATGAAATGTTTGTTACCTAGGACACAGTGATGAAATGTTTGTTAACTAGGACACAGTGATGAAATGTTTGTTACCTAGGACACAGTGATGAAATGTTTGTTACCTATTTGTTACCTAGGACACATGGATGAAATGTTTGTTACCTAGGACACAGTGATGAAATTGTATTACCTAGGACACAGTGAAGAAATGTTTGTTACCTAGGACACAGGGATGAAATATTTGTTACCTAGGACACAGGGATGAAATGTTTGTTACCTAGGACACAGGGATGAAATGTTTGTTACCTAGGACACAGTGATGAAATGTTTGTTACCTAGGACACAGTGATGAAATGTTTGTTATCTAGGACACAGGGATGGAATGTTTGTTACGTAGGACACAGTGTTGAAATGTTTGTTAAATAGGACACAGTGATAAAATGTTTGTTACCTAGGACACATTGATGAAATGCCGCTCACAGCCACTCAGCTCAAGGTTAACCTCTCGTCCATGGAAAGTCGCACTATACCGAAAGAAATACACCAAACTAAATAAAAAGGAAATAGCTTATATATCTTGGGCGGCCCAGTACCATTTGATCCACGGACCTGTACGGTACAGGGGGGACTGGGGTTAAAAAACATCGACTGTTCATGAATGCAACGAATCACACGTAAACAACAAGACAACGAAAGCTTCTGACACAGTAATGAAATGTTTGTTACCTAGGACACAGTGATAAAATATTTGTTACCTAGGACACAGTGATGAAATGTTTGTTACCTAGGACACAGTGATGAAATGTTTGTTACCTAGTACACAGTGATGAAATGTTTGTTAACTAGAACACAGGGATGAAATGTTTGTTAACTAGGACACAGTGATGAAATGTTTGTTACCTAAGACACAGGGAAGAAATGTTTATTACCTAGGACACAGGGATGAAATGTTTGTTACCTAGGACACAGGGATGAAATGTTTGTTACCTAGGACACAGTGATGAAATGTTTGTTACCTAGGACACAGGGAAGAAATGTTTGTTACCTAGGACACAGGGATGAAATGTTTGTTACCTAGGACACAGTGATGAAATGTTTGTTACCTAGGACACAGGGATGAAATGTTTGTTACCTAGGACACAGGGAAGAAATGTTTGTTAACTAGGACACAGTGATGAAATGTTTGTTACCTAGGACACAGGGATGAAATGTTTGTTACATAGGACACAGGGATGAAATGTTTGTTACCTAGGACACAGTGATGAAATGTTTGTTACCTAGGACACAGTGATGAAATATTTGTTACCTAGGACACAGGGATGAAATGTTTGTTACCTAGGACACAGGGATGAAATTGTATTACCTAGGATACAGGGATGAAATGTTTGTTACCTAGGACACAGGGATGAAATGTTTGTTACCTAGGACACAGTGATGAAATGTTTGTTACCTAGGACACAGTGATGAAATGTTTGTTACCTAGGACACAGTGATGAAATGTTTGTTACCTAGGACACAGTGATGAAATGTTTGTTACCTAGGACACAGGGATGAAATATTTGTTACCTAGGACACAGTGATGAAATGTTTGTTACCTAGGACACAGTGATGAAATGTTTGTTACCTAGGACACAGTGATGAAATGTTTGTTACCTAGGACACAGTGATGAAATGTTTGTTACCTAGGACACAGTGATGAAATGTTTGTTACCTAGGACACAGGGATGAAATGTTTGTTACCTAGGACACAGGGATGAAATGTTTGTTACCTAGGACACAGGGATGAAATGTTTGTTACCTAGGACACAGGGATGAAATGTTTGTTACCTAGGACACAGTGATGAAATGTTTGTTACCTAGGACACAGGGATGAAATGTTTGTTACCTAGGACACAGGGATGAAATGTTTGTTACCTAGGACACAGGGATGAAATGTTTGTTACCTAGGGCACATGGATGAAATGTTTTTTACCTAGGACACAGGGATGAAATGTTCGTTACCTAGGACAAAGGGAAGAAATGTTTATTACCTAGGACACAGGGATGGAATGTTTGTTACCTAGGACACAGTGATGAAATGTTTGTTACCTAGGACACAGTGATGAAATGTTTGTTACCTAGGACACAGGGATGAAATGTTTGTTACCTAGGACACAGTGATGAAATGTTTGTTACCTAGGACACAGTGATGAAATGTTTGTTACCTAGGACACAGTGATGAAATGTTTGTTACCTAGGACACAGTGATGAAATGTTTGTTACCTAGGACACAGGGATGAAATGTTTGTTACCTAGGACACAGGGATGAAATGTTTGTTACCTAGGACACAGTGATGAAATGTTTGTTACCTAGGACACAGGGATGAAATGTTTGTTACCTAGGACACAGGGATGAAATGTTTGTTACCTAGGACACAGGGATGAAATGTTTGTTACCTAGGACACAGGGAAGAAATGTTTGTTACCTAGGACACAGGGATGAAATATTTGTTACCTAGGACACAGGGATGAAATGTTTGTTACCTAGGACACAGTGATGAAATGTTTGTTACCTAGGACACAGGGATGAAATGTTTGTTACCTAGGACACAGTGATGAAATGTTTGTTACCTAGGACACAGTGATGAAATGTTTGTTACCTAGGACACAGTGATGAAATGTTTGTTACCTAGGACACAGGGATGAAATGTTTGTTACCTAGGACACAGGGATGAAATGTTTGTTACCTAGGACACAGGGATGAAATGTTTGTTACCTAGGGCACATGGATGAAATGTTTTTTACCTAGGACACAGGGATGAAATGTTCGTTACCTAGGACAAAGGGAAGAAATGTTTATTACCTAGGACACAGGGAAGAAATGTTTGTTAACTAGGACACAGTGATGAAATGTTTGTTACATAGGACACAGGGATGAAATGTTTGTTACCTAGGACACAGTGATGAAATGTTTGTTACCTAGGACACAGTGATGAAATATTTGTTACCTAGGACACAGGGGAGAAATGTTTGTTAACTAGGGCACAGTGATGAAATGTTTGTTACCTAGGACACAGGGATGAAATGTTTGTTACCTAGTACACAGTGATGAAATTGTATTACCTAGGACACAGTGATGAAATGTTTGTTACCTAGGGCACAGTGAGGAAATATTTGTTACCTAGGACACATGGATGAAATGTTTGTTACCTAGGACACAGTGATGAAATTGTATTACCTAGGACACAGTGATGAAATGTTTGTTACCTAGGACACAGGGATGCAATGTTTGTTACCTAGGACACAGGGATGAAATTGTATTACCTAGGATACAGGGATGAAATGTTTGTTACCTAGGACACAGTGATGAAATGTTTGTTACCTAGGACACAGGGATGAAATGTTTATTACCTAGGACACAGGGATGAAATGTTTGTTACATAGGACACAGGGATGAAATGTTTGTTACCTAGGACACAGGGAAGAAATGTTTGTTAACTAGGACACAGTGATGAAATGTGTGTTACATAGGACACAGGGATGAAATGTTTGTTACCTAGGACACAGGGATGAAATGTTTGTTACCTAGGACACAGTGTTGAAATTGTATTACCTAGGACACAGTGATGAAATGTTTATTACCTAGGACACAGTGATGAAATGTTTGTTACCTAGGACACAGTGATGAAATTGTATTACCTAGGACACAGTGATGAAATGTTTGTTACCTAGGACACAGGGATGAAATGTTTGTTACCTAGGACACAGGGATGAAATTGTATTACCTAGGATACAGGGACGAAATGTTTGTTACCTAGGACACAGGGATGAAATGTTTGTTACCTAGGACACAGTGATGAAATGTTTGTTACCTAGGACACAGGGATGAAATGTTTATTACCTAGGACACAGTGATGAAATGTTCGTTACCTAGGACAAAGGGAAGAAATGTTTTTTACCTAGGACACAGGGATGGAATGTTTGTTACCTAGGACACAGTGATGAAATGTTTATTACCTAGGACACAGTGATGAAATGTTCGTTACCTTAGACAAAGGGAAGAAATGTTTATTACCTAGGACACCAGGGATGGAATGTTTGTTACCTAGGACACAGTGATGAAATGTTTGTTACCTAGGACACAGTGATGAAATGTTTGTTACATAGGACACAGGGATGAAATGTTTAGTACCTAGGACACAGGGAAGAAATGTTTGTTAACTAGGACACAGTGATGAAATGTTTGTTACCTAGGACACAGGGATGAAATGTTTCTTACCTAGGACACAGGGAAGAAATGTTTGTTAACTAGGACACAGTGATGAAATGTTTGTCACATAGGACACAGGGATGAAATGTTTGTTACCTAGGACACAGTGATGAAATGCTTGTTACCTAGGACACAGTGATGAAATGTTTGTTACCTAGGACACAGTGATGAATTATTTGTTACCTAGGACACAGTGAAGAAATGTTTGTTAACTAGGCACAGTGAAGAAATGTTTGTTACCTAGGACACAGTGATGAAATGTTTGTTACCTAGGACACAGTGATGAAATGTTTGTTACCTAGGACACAGTGATGAAATGTTTGTTACCTAGGACACAGGGATGAAATGTTTGTTACCTAGGACACAGGGATGAAATGTTTGTTACCTAGGACACAGTGATGAAATGTTAGTTACCTAGGACACAGGGATGAAATGTTTGTTACCTAGGACACAGTGATGAAATATTTGTTACCTAGGACACAGGGAAGAAATGTTTGTTACCTAGGACACAGGGAAGAAATGTTTGTTACCTAGGACACAGGGATGAAATGTTTGTTACCTAGGACACAGTGATGAAATGTTTCTTACCTAGGACACAGGGATGAAATGTTTGTTACCTAGGACACAGGGAAGAAATGTTTGTTACCTAGGACACAGTGATGAAATGTTTATTACCTAGGACACAGTGATGAAATGTTCGTTACCTTAGACAAAGGGAAGAAATGTTTATTACCTAGGACACCAGGGATGGAATGTTTGTTACCTAGGACACAGTGATGAAATGTTTGTTACCTAGGACACAGTGATGAAATGTTTGTTACATAGGACACAGGGATGAAATGTTTAGTACCTAGGACACAGGGAAGAAATGTTTGTTAACTAGGACACAGTGATGAAATGTTTGTTACCTAGGACACAGGGATGAAATGTTTCTTACCTAGGACACAGGGAAGAAATGTTTGTTAACTAGGACACAGTGATGAAATGTTTGTCACATAGGACACAGGGATGAAATGTTTGTTACCTAGGACACAGTGATGAAATGCTTGTTACCTAGGACACAGTGATGAAATGTTTGTTACCTAGGACACAGTGATGAATTATTTGTTACCTAGGACACAGTGAAGAAATGTTTGTTAACTAGGCACAGTGAAGAAATGTTTGTTACCTAGGACACAGTGATGAAATGTTTGTTACCTAGGACACAGTGATGAAATGTTTATTACCTAGGACACAGGTATGAAATGTTCGTTACCTAGGACACAGGGAAGAAATGTTTATTACCTAGGACACAGGGATGGAATGTTTGTTACCTAGGACACAGTGATGAAATGTTTGTTACCTAGTACACAGTGATGAAATGTTTGTTACCTAGTACACAGTGATGAAATGTTAATTACCTAGGACACAGTGATGAAATGTTCGTTACCTAGACACAGGGAAGAAAGGTTTGTTAACTAGGACACAGGGAAGAAATGTTTATTTCCTAGGACACAGGGATGGAATGTTTGTTACCTAGGACACAGTGATGAAATGTTTGTTACCTAGTACACAGTGATGAAATGTTTGTTACCTAGGACACAGTGATGAAATGTTTATTACCTAGGACACAGTGATGAAATGTTCGTTACCTAGGACACAGGGATGAAATGTTTGTTACCTAGGACACAGGGAAGAAATGTTTATTACCTAGGATACAGGGATGAAATGTTTGTTACCTAGGACACAGGGATGAAATGTTTGTTACCTAGGACACAGTGATGAAATGTTCGTTACCTAGGACACCGGGAAGAAATGTTTATTACCTAGGACACAGGGATGAAATGTTTGTTACCTAGGACACTGGGATGAAATGTTTGTTACCTAGGACACAGGGATGAAATGTTTGTTACCTAGTACACAGGGAAGAAATGTTTGTTAATTAGGAACACTGATGAAATGTGTGTTACATAGGACACAAGGATAAAATGTTTGTTACCTAGGATACAGGGATGAAATGTTTGTTACCTAGGACACAGTGATGAAATTGTATTACCTAGGATACAGTGATGAAATGTTTTTACCTAGGACACAGGGATGGAATGTTTGTTACCTAGGACACAGTTATGAAATGTTTGTTACCTAGGACACAGTGATGAAATGTTTGTTACCTAGGACACAGTGATGAAATGTTTATTACCTAGGACACAGTGATGAAATGTTCGTTACCTAGGACACAGGGAAGAAATGTTTATTACCTAGGACACAGGGATGAAATGTATGTTACCTAGGACACAGGGATGAAATGTTTGTTACCTAGGACACAGGGATGAAATGTTTGTTACCTAGGACACAGGGAAGAAATGTTTGTTAACTAGGACACAGTGATGAAATGTTTGTTACCTAGGACACAGGGAAGAAATGTTTGTTAACTAGGACACAGTGATGAAATGTTTGTTACCTAGGACACAGTGATGAAATGTTTGTTACCTAGGACACAGGGATGAAATGTTTGTTACCTAGGGCACAGTGATGAAATATTTGTTACCTAGGACACATGGATGAAAAATTTGTTACCTAGGACACAGTGATGAAATTATATAACCTAGGACACAGTAATGAAATGTTTGTTACCTAGGACACAGGGATGAAATGTTTGTTTCCTAGGACACAGTGATGAAATGTTTGCTATCTAGGACACAGTGATGAAATGTTTGTTATCTAGGACACAGTGATGAAATGTTTGTTACCTAGGACACAGTGATGAAATGTTTGTTACATAGGACACAGGGATGAAATGTTTGTTACCTAGGACACAGGGAAGAAATGTTTGTTAACTAGGACACAGTGATGAAATGTTTGTTAACTAGGACAGAGTGATGAAATGTTTGTTACCTAGGACACAGTGATGAAATGTTTGTTACCTAGGGCACAGTGATCAAATATTTGTTACCTAAGACACAGGGATGAAATGTTTGTTACATAGGACACAGTGATGAAATTGTATTACCTAGGACACAGTGATGAAATGTTTGTTACCTAGGACACAGGGATGAAATGTTTGTTACCTAGGACACAGGGACGAAATGTTTGTTACCTAGGACACAGTGATCAAATGTTTGTTACCTAGGACACAGGGATGAAATGTTTGTTACCTAGGACGCAGTGATGAAATGTTTGTTACCTAGGAAACAGTGATGAAATGTTTGTTACCTAGGACACAGTGATGAAATGCCGATCACAGCCACTCAGCTCAAGGTTAACCTCTCGTCCATGGAAAGTCGCACTATACCGAAAGAAATACACCAAACTAAATAAAAAGGAAATAGCTTATATATTTTTGGCGGCCCAGTACCATTTGATCCACGGACCTGTACGGTCCAGGGGGGACTTGGGTTAAACAACATCGACTGTTCATGAATGCAACGAATCACACGTAAACAACAAGACAACGAATGCTTCTGACACAGTAATGAAATGTTTGTTACCTAGGACACAGTGATAAAATGTTTGTTACCTAGGACACAGGGATGGAATGTTTCTTACCTAGGACACAGGGATGAAATATTTGTTACCTAGGACACAGGGAAGAAATGTTTGTTAACTAGGACACATTGATGAAATGTTTGTTACCTAGGACACAGGGATGAAATGTTTGTTACCTAGGACACAGGGAAGAAATGTTTATTACCTAGGACACAGGGATGAAATGTTTGTTACCTAGGACACAGGGATGAAATGTTTGTTACCTAGGACACAGTGATGAAATGTTCGTTACCTAGGACACCGGGAAGAAATGTTTATTACCTAGGACACAGGGATGAAATGTTTGTTACCTAGGACACTGGGATGAAATGTTTGTTACCTAGGACACAGGGATGAAATGTTTGTTACCTAGGACACAGGGAAGAAATAATTGTTAATTAGGACACACTGATGAAATGTGTGTTACATAGGACACAGGGATAAAATGTTTGTTACCTAGGACACAGGGATGAAATGTTTGTTACCTAGGACACAGTGATGAAATTGTATTACCTAGGACACAGTGATGAAATGTTTGTTACCTAGGACACAGGGATGAAATGTTTGTTACCTAGGACACAGGGATGAAATTGTATTACCTAGGATACAGTGATGAAATGTTTGTTACCTAGGACACAGGGATGGAATGTTTGTTACCTAGGACACAGTTATGAAATGTTTGTTACCTAGGACACAGTGATGAAATGTTTGTTACCTAGGACACAGTGATGAAATGTTTATTACCTAGGACACAGTGATGAAATGTTTGTTACCGAGGACACAGGGAAGAAATGTTTATTACCTAGGACACAGGGATGAAATGTTTGTTACCTAGGACACAGGGATGAAATGTTTGTTACCTAGGACACAGGGATGAAATGTTTGTTACCTAGGACACAGGGAAGAAATGTTTGTTAACTAGGACACAGTGATGAAATGTTTGTTATATAGGACACAGGGATGAAATTTTGTTTAACTAGGACACAGGGAAAAAATTGTATTACCTAGGATACAGGGATGAAATGTTTGTTACCTAGGACACAGGGATGGAATGTTTGTGACCTAGGACACAGGGATGAAATGTTTGTTACCTAGGACACAGGGATGAAATGTTTGTTACCTAGGACACAGGGAAGAAATGTTTGTTAACTAGGACACAGTGATGAAATGTGTTTTACATAGGACACAGGGATGAAATGTTTGTTACCTAGGACACAGGGAAGAAATGTTCGTTACCTAGGACAAAGGGAAGAAATGTTTATTACCTAGGACACAGGGATTGAATGTTTGTTACCTAGGACACAGTGATGAAATGTTCGTTACCTAGGACAAAGAGAAGAAATGTTTATTACCTAGGACACAGGGAAGAAATGTTTGTTAACTAGGACACAGTGATGAAATGTTTGTTACATAGGACACAGGGATGAAATGTTTGTTACCTAGGACACAGTGATGAAATGTTTGTTACCTAGGACACAGTGATGAAATGTTTGTTACCTAGGACACAGGGATGAAATGTTTGTTACCTAGGACACAGGGATGAAATGTTTGTTACCTAGGACACAGGGATGAAATGTTTGTTACCTAGGACACAGGGATGAAATGTTTGTTACCTAGGACACAGGGATGAAATGTTTGTTACCTAGGACACAGGGATGAAATGTTTGTTACCTAGGACACAGTGATGAAATGTTTGTTACCTAGGACACAGGATGAAATGTTTGTTACCTAGGACACAGGGATGAAATGTTTGTTACCTAGGACACAGGGATGAAATGTTTGTTACCTAGGACACAGGGATGAAATGTTTGTTACCTAGGACACAGGGAAGAAATGTTTGTTAACTAGGACACAGTGATGAAATGTTTGTTACCTAGGACACAGTGATGAAATGTTTGTTACCTAGGACACAGGAAGAAATGTTTGTTACCTAGGACACAGGGATGAAATGTTTGTTACCTAGGACACAGGGATGAAATGTTTGTTACCTAGGACACAGTGATGAAATGTTTGTTACCTAGGACACAGGGATGAAATGTTTGTTACCTAGGACACAGGGATGAAATGTTTGTTACCTAGGACACAGTGATGAAATGTTTGTTACCTAGGACACAGTGATGAAATGTTTGTTACCTAGGACACAGGGATGAAATGTTTGTTACCTAGGACACAGGGATGAAATGTTTGTTACCTAGGACACAGGGATGAAATGTATGTTACCTAGGACACAGTGATGAAATGTTTGTTACCTAGGACACAGGGATGAAATGTTTGTTACCTAGGACACAGTGATGAAATGTTTGTTACCTAGGACACAGGGATGAAATGTTTGTTACCTAGGACACAGTGATGAAATGTTTGTTACCTAGGACACAGGGATGAAATGTTTGTTACCTAGGACACAGGGATGAAATGTTTGTTACCTAGGACACAGGGATGAAATGTTTGTTAACTAGGACACAGTGATGAAATGTTTGTTACCTAGGACACAGTGATGAAATGTTTGTTACCTAGGACACAGGGATGAAATGTTTGTTACCTAGGACACAGGGATGAAATGTTTGTTACCTAGGACACAGGGATGAAATGTTTGTTACCTAGGACACAGGGATGAAATGTTTGTTACCTAGGACACAGTGATGAAATGTTTGTTACCTAGGACACAGGGATGAAATGTTTGTTACCTAGGACACAGGGATGAAATGTTTGTTACCTAGGACACAGTGATGAAATGTTTGTTACCTAGGACACAGGGATGAAATGAAATGTTTGTTACCTAGGACACAGGGATGAAATGTTTGTTACCTAGGACACAGTGATGAAATGTTTATTACCTAGGACACAGTGATGAAATGTTTGTTACCTAGGACACAGTGATGAAATGTTTGTTACCTAGGACACAGGGATGAAATGTTTGTTACCTAGGACACAGGATGAAATGTTTGTTACCTAGGACACAGTGATGAAATGTTTGTTACCTAGGACACAGTGATGAAATGTTTGTTAGCTAGGACACAGGGATGAAATGTTTGTTACCTAGGACACAGTGATGAAATGTTTGTTACCTAGGACACAGGATGAAATGTTTGTTACCTAGGACACAGGGATGAAATGTTTATTACCTAGGACACAGTGATGAAATGTTTGTTACCTAGGACACAGTGATGAAATGTTTGTTACCTAGGACACAGGGATGAAATGTTTGTTACCTAGGACACAGGGATGAAATGTTTGTTACCTAGGACACAGTGATGAAATGTTTGTTACCTAGGACACAGGGATGAAATGTTTGTTACCTAGGACACAGTGATGAAATGTTTGTTACCTAGGACACAGTGATGAAATGTTTGTTACCTAGGACACAGTGATGAAATGTTTGTTACCTAGGACACAGGGAAGAAATGTTTGTTACCTAGGACACAGGGATGAAATGTTTGTTACCTAGGACACAGGGATGAAATGTTTGTTACCTAGGACACAGTGATGAAATGTTTGTTACCTAGGACACAGGGATGAAATGTTTGTTACCTAGGACACAGGGAAGAAATGTTTGTTAACTAGGACACAGTGATGAAATGTTTGTTACCTAGGACACAGGGAAGAAATGTTTGTTAACTAGGACACAGTGATGAAATGTTTGTTACCTAGGACACAGTGATGAAATGTTTGTTACCTAGGACACAGGGATGAAATGTTTGTTACCTAGGACACAGGGATGGAATGTTTGTTACCTAGGACACAGGGATGAAATGTTTGTTACCTAGGACACAGTGATGAAATGTTTGTTACCTAGGACACAGTGATGAAATGTTTGTTACCTAGGACACAGTGATGAAATGTTTGTTACCTAGGACACAGTGATGAAATGTTTGTTACCTAGGACACAGGGATGAAATGTTTGTTACCTAGGACACAGGGATGAAATGTTTGTTACCTAGGACACAGTGATGAAATGTTTGTTACCTAGGACACAGGGATGAAATGTTTGTTACCTAGGACACAGTGATGAAATGTTTGTTACCTAGGACACAGTGATGAAATGTTTGTTACCTAGGACACAGGGATGAAATGTTTGTTACCTAGGACACAGGGATGAAATGTTTGTTACCTAGGACACAGGGAAGAAATGTTTGTTACCTAGGACACAGGGATGAAATGTTTGTTACCTAGGACACAGGGATGAAATGTTTGTTACCTAGGACACAGGGATGAAATGTTTGTTACCTAGGACACAGGGATGAAATGTTTGTTACCTAGGACACAGGGATGAAATGTTTGTTACCTAGGACACAGGGATGAAATGTTTGTTACCTAGGACACAGGGATGAAATGTTTGTTACCTAGGACACAGGGATGAAATGTTTGTTACCTAGGACACAGGGAAGAAATGTTTGTTAACTAGGACACAGTGATGAAATGCGTGTTACATAGGACACAGTGATGAAATATTTGTTACCTAGGACACAGGGAAGAAATGTTTGTTAACTAGGACACAGTGATGAAATATTTGTTACCTAGGACACAGGGATGAAATGTTTGTTACCTAGGACACAGTGATGAAATGTTTGTTACCTAGGACACAGTGATGAAATGTTTGTTACCTAGGACGCAGGGAAGAAATGTTTGTTACCTAGGACACAGGGATGAAATGTTTGTTACCTAGGACACAGGGATGAAATGTTTGTTACCTAGGACACAGTGATGAAATGTTTGTTACCTAGGACACAGTGATGAAATGTTTGTTACCTAGGACACAGGGATGAAATGTTTGTTACCTAGGACACAGGGATGAAATGTTTGTTACCTAGGACACAGGGATGAAATGTTTGTTACCTAGGACACAGTGATGAAATGTTTGTTACATAGGACACAGGGATGAAATGTTTGTTACCTAGGACACAGGGATGAAATGTTTATTACCTAGGACACAGGGATGAAATGTTTGTTATCTAGGACACAGGGATGAAATGTTTGTTACCTAGGACACATGGAAGAAATGTTTGTTAACTAGGACACAGTGATGAAATGTTTGTTACCTAGGACACATGGAAGAAATGTTTGTTAACTAGGACACAGTGATGAAATGTTTGTTACCTAGGACACAGTGATGAAATGTTTGTTACCTAGGACACAGTGATGAAATGTTTGTTACCTAGGACAAAGGGAAGAAATGTTTATTACCTAGGACACAGGGATGGAATGTTTGTTACCTAGGACACAGTGATGAAATGTTTATTACCTAGGACACAGTGATGAAATGTTCGTTACCTAGGACAAAGGGAAGAAATGTTTATTACCTAGGACACAGGGATGAAATGTTTGTTAACTAGGACACAGTGATGAAATGTTTGTTACATAGGACACAGGGATGAAATGTTTGTTACCTAGGACACAGTGATGAAATGTTCGTTACCTAGGACACAGTGATGAAATGTTTGTTACCTAGGACACAGGGATGAAATGTTTGTTACCTAGGACACAGGGATGAAATGTTTGTTACCTAGGACACAGGGAAGAAATGTTTGTTACCTAGGACACAGGGATGAAATGTTTGTTACCTAGGACACAGTGATGAAATGTTTGTTACCTAGGACACAGGGATGAAATGTTTGTTACCTAGGACACAGGGAAGAAATGTTTGTTAACTAGGACACAGTGATGAAATGTTTGTTACCTAGGACACAGTGATGAAATGTTTGTTAGCTAGGACACAGGGATGAAATGTTTGTTACCTAGGACACAGTGATGAAATATTTGTTACCTAGGACACAGGGATGAAATGTTTGTTACCTAGGACACAGTGATGAAATTTTTGTTACATAGGACACAGTGATGAAATGTTTGTTACCTAGGACGCAGGGAAGAAATGTTTGTTACCTAGGACACAGGGATGAAATGTTTGTTACCTAGGACACAGGGATGAAATGTTTGTTACCTAGGACACAGTGATGAAATGTTTGTTACCTAGGACACAGGATGAAATGTTTGTTACCTAGGACACAGGGATGGAATTGTATTACCTAGGATACAGGGATGAAATGTTTGTTACCTAGGATACAGGGATGAAATGTTTGTTACCTAGGACACAGTGATGAAATGTTTGTTACATAGGACACAGGGATGAAATGTTTGTTACCTAGGACACAGGGAAGAAATGTTTGTTAACTAGGACACAGTGATGAAATGTTTGTTACCTAGGACACAGGGAAGATATGTTTGTTAACTAGGACACAGTGATGAAATGTTTGTTACCTAGGACACAGTGATGAAATGTTTGTTACCTAGGACACAGGGATGAAATGTTTGTTACCTAGGACACAGGGATGAAATGTTTGTTACCTAGGACACAGGGATGAAATGTTTGTTACCTAGGACACAGGGAAGAAATGTTTGTTAACTAGGACACAGTGATGAAATGTGTGTTACATAGGACACAGGGATGAAATATTTGTTACGTAGGACACAGGGAAGAAATGTTTGTTACCTAGGACACAGTTATGAAATGTTTGTTACCTAGGACACAGTGATGAAATGTTTGTTACCTAGGACACAGTGATGAAATGTTTATTACCTAGGACACAGTGATGAAATGTTCGTTACCGAGGACACAGGGAAGAAATGTTTATTACCTAGGACACAGGGATGAAATGTTTGTTACCTAGGACACAGGGATGAAATGTTTGTTACCTAGGACACAGGGATGGAATGTTTGTTACCTAGGACACAGTGATGAAATATTTGTTACCTAGGACACTAGGATGAAATATTTGTTACCTAGGACACAGGGATGAAATGTTTGTTACCTAGGACACAGTGATGAAATATATTACCTAGGACACAGTGATGAAATGTTTGTTACCTAGGACACAGGGATGAAATGTTTGTTACCTAGGACACAGGGATGAAATTGTATTACCTAGGATACAGGGATGAAATGTTTGTTACCTAGGACACAGGGATGGAATGTTTGTTAACTCGGACACAGTGATGAAATGTTTGTTACCTAGGACACAGGGAAGAAATGTTTGTTAACTAGGACACAGTGATGAAATGTTTGTTACCTAGGACACAGTGATGAAATGTTTGTTACCTAGGACACAGTGATGAAATGTTTGTTACCTAGGACACAGTGATGAAATGTTTGTTACCTAGGACACAGGGATGGAATTGTATTACCTAGGATACAGGGATGAAATGTTTGTTACCTAGGATACAGGGATGAAATGTTTGTTACCTAGGACACTGTGATGAAATGTTTGTTACCTAGGACACAGGGATGGAATGTTTGTTACCTAGGACACAGTGATGAAATGTTTGTTACCTAGGACACAGTGATGAAATGTTTGTTACCTAGGACACAGGGATGAAATGTTTGTTACCTAGGACACATTGATGAAATTGTATTACCTAGGACACAGTGATGAAATGTTTGTTACCTAGGACACAGGGATGAAATGTTTGTTACCTAGGACACAGGGATGGAATTGTATTACCTAGGATACAGGGATGAAATGTTTGTTACCTAGGACACAGGTATGAAATGTTTGTTACCTAGGACACAGTGATGAAATGTTTGTTACCTAGGACACAGGGATGGATATTTGTTACCTAGGACACAGTGATGAAATGTTTGTTACCTAGGACACAGTGATGAAATGTTTGTTAACTAGGACACAGTGATAAAATGTTTGTTACCTAGGACACAGGGATGAAATGTTTGTTACCTAGGACACAGTGATAAAATGTTTGTTACCTAGGACACAGGGATGAAATGTTTGTTACCTAGGACACAGTGAGTAAATGTTTATTACCTAGAACACAGTGATGAAATGTTCGTTACCTAGGACACAGTGATTAAATGTTTGTTACCTAGGACACAGTGATGAAATGTTTGTTACCTAGGACCATGTTGTTCAAGAAACATCCCAGAACCACCACCCAACCGTACCCTCCGTCCAGGGCTTTAAGTAGAGGCCCGCTTTGTCCAGTTTCATTTGTCGGCTCAATCAGTTTGCCATTGATTTCTAGCTCAATCACTTCCTGGTTAAAGAAAGAGAGTGAAATTATTGACTTTTTCTCTTTAAATAAGATCGATATTATCATATTTAGTTTAAATCACATATTAGATTTATAGGTTTATAATTATAGATTTACAATTATGTGGTTTATGTAACTAACAACATCTAACACTGTACGAATAACTCATTTTAATTCATGAATGTCCTAGAAAATTTGTTAACAGCTTGTATTGTGAAATAATCTGATCAATAACATACAAATAAACCGTTTGTTTCTAACATATAATCTCTTCGCCTTGGTGGTTTTAAACACGGACTGTATCATTTACCTTTAGTTGAGGTTTACTTTCAACCTACGTATTATTACAGTGTACAATGCAGTTGATCTCTATATTCATTCTATTTTTATTGGCTTTTAAAATAAAAAAAAATAATAAAAAAAACAAAATCTGTAATGAGGCGATAAGATCAGCAACTCCAGTTGAGGCAGCGCTAGTTAATTTTCTACGTCTGCTTCGCATAACTATGATCACACATCAGTTGTAACGATTTTGGCGGGCTCTATGCAAATGCAAATTTGTCGGCTCAAGGCAGAGCCATGTATTACCAATATGCCTTCCGGTGCTAGCAGAATCTTTCCGCCCTCTCACCCCCCCACACACACCCTTAATCTTTTTACTGTAGTATTTTCAAATTGGCAAGTATTGATTAGCATTAAAGAGATGCGATAATTTACTATTTTACATATTAGATGTATCCAACATTTTTTGTTTACATTTATTTTAAACTGTCATAGCTTATCTTCCAAACATGCGCTGTTGTTTACAGTATTTTTTTTAATTTGGACCGAATTCAGTTTCCGAAAGCAAGATTTTGACGCCTCTAGGGGCGCCCGAATGTTTTGCCACATTAAGTGCCATAAAACATCGCGGAACTGGTCCTAGGGAAAGGAAAAAAAACAAGCAATTAAGCTTGATCCATTCTGGACACAGGACGTGTTAGCGCATTGTCGTGTTATGTATCAGTATGTTTGTTAGCTTTCAGCAAATATTTGTAAATTTTGGAAATGTTTATAAATTCAATTGTGTAATGCATATATCTGTAAAAAAAAAATATTATAAAGACGTTTCTTTATATTTGAAAAAAAATTATTTGTTCTTAAATCTAACTACAAGTGGTTTGTGGTTACTGAAATAAGACTCATAATTGAAAACATTCGAAATTGTAGTCATTTAATCGTCCGAAAACTCCGTCAATTGTTGCATAGCTCTGATACTTTCAATTAAACTCAGAACACAAGCTTACTATTTCATTTGATGAGTTTCTTAATAAATCTTGGTGAAACTACGTGCTGCAGTATTTCGCACCAAATGAATGGGTTATTGAACGTACAAGGTGTAGAATGGGGCCATATATATAATATATTAGCCCTTTAGGAGCCCTGAAGCCCGGCCCTCAGAGGTCCTATCGCAAAATCGACTTTTGATGTACACATGGCAGGCCAAGACCTACAAAATGATATATACATCATGGGTCTAGGACTTATGGTTGCTGAGATATAGGGCGCTCCTTTGTTAATATAGCTTATATAGTAAAAACGGTACTTTATAAGCCCCATTTTACGGCCATGAGAGGTCAGATCGCAAAACGGACAAAAGTGTTTTTTGGCAGGCCAAGACCTACAAAATGATATATACATCATGGGTCTAGGACTTATGGTTGTTGAGATCTAGGGTGATGACGGATAGACGGACAGACAAAACGGGGACAATAGAGCATTTTTTTTCGAAAATGCTCTAATGAGAGACCTAATCTACAAAGGCCGACTTAATAATCTTTGAAAATTAGAGCTCCACCTTTGACAAGCACCGAATATTAAATTATTTACTCAGGAACCCCTAACATGTGCTGCTCAATGTAGCTGTCTTAAAAGTCCCGACAAGGGGCCCTTTTAGCAGTGTAGAGGCCCCAGTCAACCGCCTAGTTGACCTATCAATAAGAACGGGTCACTGTGTGCAGCTGGAAATAGCACTAAACTTTTCACAATCCGAATTCTCACATCATTAATATGTCCGGCCCTTTTCATCAGCATTCGAAGCTTGGAGATTTTTCCCCACTAAAAATCGGGTAAATCCACAAATATTCTCTGATTAGACTTACATTATGGGCTGAATTGGAATTGTGGTTATTCCCGTTTATAGTTATTTGTCCGACGTTATTTTTGATTGCAGCTGTCTTTTCCAATAGTTTCGTGTCAGAAGGCGTTGTTATATCAGCCATCACATTTCTGATAGTGAAATACAAAGAGAAATATAAATAAACTAATTTTTCTGTGGAGTCAGATAATTATAAAACTTTACTTTTTTTTTTTTTTTTGAAGATTCATTCATGATGGTTTTTTGTTTGTTTGCATCGTTGTTAAAATGTAGGTTTGTAGGCCTACTCGGAAATGCAAATAATTACTTAATAATAGCTTAATGGGTTTAATAATACATTTTCTTATCAACAAATATCTATCAATTCTTCTTTTTTCGTTTTCAGTATTTCAATTTATTTTGACTTATGTACTTGGGAAATGTGTTGCTGTGTTTTCCCCATTGGAGTAGGTAAAATTTCAACTTTATATTGAAAATATTTTCGTTCTTTTCAATATTTCATACAGAGGCGTAGTGAAGAGTGGGCAAGGGCGGCATCATTACCCGGGTGCTACTCACAAAGGGGAGCCAAATAGTATTTTTTACATATAATATTATATGGTTTTCGAATGGGGGGGGCGCTAAAAAGGTATTGTGCCCCGAGTGCGAGTTAAGCTTGCTACGGCACTGATTTTATGAATCGTCTTTTTGATTTATTTTACTCACCAATAGAAGGGTTAGTCACTTTGACTCGAGTAAATTCTTAAACTAATAAATTACCCCAATACAGTAGCAACCAATGTTCCCACCAGAGCCCCCCCCCCTTGGCTACGGGGCTGGTTCCCACTAAGGTGTGGTATGAAGTGAGCGAAAAAATTTGTCTCTGAGCGACATTTTGTTTGAGGCCAAAATGTGTGAGCGATTTAAGCGATGTCGTCCGTCGGAGTGAGCAATCGTACTTTTGTATGAGTGACACTCTGAATTCTTGTGAGCGATAGCTCACGCGCTCAGCTTAGAGGGAACATTGGTAGCAACTGGGGCGACTGCCTTGGGCCCCGTGCCATAAGGGGTCCCGCAATTGGAGATGTTTTGCTTGTTACCTAATGTAACATATCTAGAGCCCCATATACCGCTAAAGTAACCTCTTTTCCTACTTTATAGAACATTTCTTTAAAAAATGAAACATTGTAAATAATGAAAAAATTGTAAATAATGAAACATCTCTAATTAATGAAATATATCTAATTAATGAAATATCTCTAATTAATAAAATATCTCTAATTAATGAATATCTCTAATTAATGAAACATCTCTAATTGATGAAACTTCTCTAATTGATGAAACATCTCCAAGTGATGAAATGTTACTATTTAGTCTTGCACAAAATTATAGATAATAAAACCTATTAACACATAACACATGAACAATTATAATACTTACCAAGAAATGTACACATAAACCAAAAATTAAGTGACAATGTATAAACAAAATAATTTATTTTTTTGTTGTTTGGCTTTCGTAACTTGCTTTGGTGTTGCAAAGTTACACCAATAATACAGTTTTTTTAACTACAAGAATACATGATCAAGGACAGCTTAGATAATCCTGTAGCATAAAAATCAACAATCACCACTTTCTGAAGAATTTAGTTATTGTTCTAACTTCGTTTCCAAATTCGAAACTAAGAAAGAAAGTTACAATAAATTCGAAACTTTAAAAAAGTGTACATCTTGGTTTAAGCATTAGTGAGACTTACAATATAGGAAATAAATGAAATTTTCTTCCAAGCAGGATGTCTTTAGTCCCTGAGATGGATCGAAGAATGGACACATCGACATGTTTTCTTTTGTTTTTAACAAGGTTTCGGTATGTAAGATGAGGTCAGCAGTCATTTGTACTACAGTCTGACTTTGTCAACATTCGGCTCGTGATGATATAATTGTTTTCTTTAATATGGACAGAGAGAGAGAGAGAGAGGTAGAGAGAGAGAGAGACAGACAGACAGAAAGACAGAAAGACAAGACAGACATAGAGAAACAGAGACAGAGAGGAAGAGACAGAGTGTGTGTGATAGAGAGAGGGAGAGAGATAGATAGATAGATAGATAGATAGATAGATAGATAGATAGATAGATAGATAGATAGATAGATAGATAGATAGATAGATAGATAGATAGATAGATAGATAGATAGATAGATAGATAGATAGATAGATAGATAGATAGATAGATAGATAGATAGATAGATAGATAGATAGATAGATAGATAGAGAGAGAGAGAGAGAGAGAGAGAAACTTGCTAAGTCATTTAATCGTAATTTCTTTTCGTTCCGACCTAGTGATTATAATATATCTTATGAATTGACTATTCACAGAGTCATAATTAAATCTTTAGGATCTATTGGCAGATCAATTGTGCCGCCATATAATCTAGAACCCCTGACAAACTCTGGCTAGGAGGGTCCCCATTTTCCACCGAAATAAGTAAACACATTCTATATTGAAACAATAAATTGCCCGAAGCGATGGGGCCGACAAGGTTCGGAGCCCCGAACAATTGTTTGACACGCCCCCCCCCACACCCCCCATTCTCGACGGCTTAGGACAGATACTTATGGGGCAAAGTAACCTGTAGTATCAAGTTTTATAGCGATTCGTGCTAAAGCGGAGCCCCTTGACATCAAGGGCCAACTGGGTAATAATTTGTGTTTGCCTCTCCATAAGAACGGTCCTGAATAATCTCATATATATATATATATATATATATATATATATATATATATATATATATATATATAGTAACGTATTACTTAGGCTTAAACGACATAATGGACGGAATCATTACTTGGAATGGTCGGCTATAAAAAAATGGGTACCTGAAGTTTGCTGAGGAAAGTAAAGGACGGATGGGTAATAGGCCCGTAGCGTGCGGGGAGGACCTAAGGGCCACCCCCCCCACTCCCCTGCGTTTTGTCTGGCCTCCTCTGCTTAGTAACATTTATTTCCTGCCCCCCCCCCATTGGCCTGACCCCTGCTGTGGAATTTTCCCGCTACGGGGATGATGGGTGAAGTAGTAGTTACAAATGGCTGGCTTCGAATACAATTATTTTGTCACAGAACTGTTATTACGCAGTCGTTGTAACGATTTTTGGCGGGCTGTTTGCAAATGCACATTTGTCGGCTCAAGGCAGAGCCATTTATTACCAATCTGCCACCTTCGAACGGAGAGAGATAGAGAGAGAGAGAGAGAGAGAGAGAGAGAGAGAGAGAGAGAGAGAGAGAGAGAGACACCATGCTCTATACAGGTTTGTCCGCTGAGTGTTCCAGATGTTTATTTATTTTTTTGGGGCGGGGGGGGGGGAGGAGGGACTCACTTTGCCCACTGCCACTGAGGCGTAACCAGGGGAGGGGCGAGGGAGTGGCACTTTTCCCTCTAGAAAGGTGGCGGCATTACAGTTTTTTTTCGTTTTTAAGGCATGCGTCCGCCCTGGGCACCAATAAGAATTACTATTGTGTAGATCTACGAATAGCTCCTGTATAGATACAACCTTACGAATAGCTACAGTATAGATACAACCTTACGAATAGCTACTGTATAAATACAACCTTACGAATAATACTGTATATATACAACCTTACGAATAGTTACAGAATATGTACAGGCTTTAGTATAGCTACTGTATATATACAACCTTACGAATCGCTACAGGCTTTACAATAGCTACTCTATAGATACAACCTTTTGAATAGTTACAGAATATGTACAGGCTTTAGAATAGCTACTGTATAGATACAATCTTACGAATAGCTATTGTATAGATACAGGCTTCAGAATAACTACAGAATAGATACAGGCCTGAAAATTGCAACATTATAAACGTAAGAACAGCTACTCAATGGACCTACGGAAATTTATTAGAATGTTACTGTAAGTACATTCTTGTCTTCTTGTGTCACGTTGTATTATGTTTGTCTTTCTTATCTTCGTATTGAGAAGTGATGAGCCATGAATAGTGGTCCATTGATAACACAGTATGTAAATATCTAACTACCCGATACTTGGTACGATGCAGTAGGATGAGAAATATTTTTGATAATGAAGAAACAAGCACACGTTATTACCATTCTAAATGGAATATATACTGTAATGACAAACACACGTTAATACCATTCTAAATGGAATGTATACTGTAATGACAAACACACGTTAATACCATTCTAAATGGGATGTATACTGTAATGACAAACACACGTTAATACCATTCTAAATGGAGTGTATATTGTAATAACAAACACACGTTATTACCATTCTAAATGGAATGTATACTGTAATGACAAACACACGTTAATACCATTCTAAATGGAGTGTATATTGTAATAACAAACACACGTTATTACCATTATAAATGGAATGTATACTGTAATAACAAACACACGTTATTACCATTATAAATGGAATGTATATTTTAATATTTTATCGTTTAGACCTTTACAACGTATACAAGTAAAAAATGACTACTGAACAAATTCAGAAATTTATAAAACTTTTTTTTATTGATTTTAAAAGAATAAATAAAGACAAAACAAGTCAAGCTAAAGTTTGAATATAATTAAAATGAATATGTACACAATCTGGTGATAACGCTTTCATTTCAGGCTTTCGTTGTCATGGTAACATGTGTTTTCTATGTACATAAAAAAAAGGCTGATTGGGCAGAGTAAATAGATTATTTGAACATTTAAATAGCAACAAGGTAATAAAAGAAATATCTCTGTATAAAGAAAATATCAATAACAATATGTCGCTGTACAGCTACAATAAAGCCATAACAGTATGTCTTTATCCATTTTAAAAAACCCCATAACAATATGTCTTTGTTCATCCGTTAACATTAAAACAATGAAATATAACTTTACAAAATTATAACACGCAGTGGCTACGAAAAACAAAAAAATAGGCATCTATAGCTGGACCCGGAAAAAAATAATACTGAGTTCCCGTTACTTGTTCCCGTAGCCACTTCGTAACATAAAACAATACAAATGTTTCAATAGTAGATTTAAAAAAATCAAATCTGTACAGTCTGAGGTGAAAGTAAAATGAAAGTAAATAACTTGCAATGAAAAAATTACGCATATTTTGCCCTGAGCATATACAGTGTATTTATTTGTCAGAATACATGTTTTTGTATTGTTCAAACTTTACAAATAAGTTTGAAAGAAAGAGGTAGAAAAGATCTTCTGATATGATTAAAACAAAAAAAAAAACTACAATAAAACACCATCGGAACAGGTCAACTTATAAAACGTTTCTTATTCTGACACTCAACCAAGAACACTAGTCTTTTAACATTGTTATTTTTAACACTGGTCTTTTAACATTGTTATTTTTAACACTGGTCTTTTAACATTGGCCATTTAACACAGGTCTTTTAACACTGGTCTCTTTCTTTTGGCGTTTTAAAATTGTTGTTTTAGCATAGGTCTTTTAACACAGGTCTTTTAACATTGGCCGATTAACACAGGTCTGGTAACATTGGTCTTTTAACACTGGTCTTTTAACATTAGCCTTTTAACACAGGCCTTTTAACAATGTTTTTTTTTTAAACTATGTCTCTTTATGTCAGTCTTTTAACACTGCTCTGTAAACACTTGTCTTTATTTTCAGCTATTATCATCTGTCTACTCCTGTGTTGTTGTTGTTGGCTTAGCGTCTCGTTGCTTCTGAATGACCCTTAAGACGTTGCTGAGGGCCAGCAACGACCCTGACCCCAGCATACAGGCGCCACCTAGGTAAAAAGCGCTGTCGAACGTCCCCATGGCGTCTCTCAGGGCGCCTGAAAATGGAAATGTTAGAATAAAGTCATCGGTAATTAAAAATAGAGAATCTCAATTTCACACGAATTAAAATATGTATAACATGTATTTTTTTGTTGTTTTTTTTTTTTGTGAGTAGATTTGTTATTTGTTTTTTGTCTTTTGTTTCTCGTGATACTAAATAGTTGGATATTAACACGTAGTTTAACACGTAGCATGGACCCCAGTGCCCCCCCTCTTGGCTACGGGGCTGCGGCCACTTATGACTATCTCCTCCTATTTGCATTTTGTTTTGTAAATCATTTGTAACTCACCAGCAAATGGCGGTCCGACAAGGGTTCCTACTCCCTGAAAGACTTTATTGATTCCCAGTGAACTCGGCATTACCTCCCTTCCCACAATGTCCACCAGGACGACAATCTTCTGAGAGATGAACGCGCCCGTCATGGATCCATAGAATGAGCTGACCACGACGAAAGAAGCGAAGCTATCAAGGGAGGGCACTAAGAAAGACGCCCCTGCTATGAAGAAGAGGAGCATGTTGAAGACAACGGGTCTCCAGGGCCGGCACGCTGGGATGTCCATGATGGCTCCTGTAGGGGGAAAAATGCGAACTTAATTTAGGTTGAAAAAAATGAACAAACAAATTGTGATGGATTGGAGGGATGATGAAGCAGATTGATGATATCACATAGATTGGTATGCAGTGGAAACCCCAAGTTATAGAAATAGAGTAATCTGTTGAATTTAGTCTTAATCTGTTTAATTTAGTCTTGATCTGTTGAATTGTAGATGTAGGCATGACTTAATGAACGTTATAAATACCTGTAATATTGAAGTAAACCTTTAGCATTTCGCTATCTATCTATCTATCTATCTATCTATCTATCTATCTATCTATCTATCTATCTATCTATCTATCTATCTATCTATCTATCTATCTATCTATCTATCTATCTATCTATCTATCTATTTCTACCCATCTTTATCTCTCTCT
>JAGDYQ010000030.1:719892-758937 GCA_021962125.1 Bulinus truncatus | reverse complement strand
ATTTCAGTTCCACTTATTGAAACGGGCGCCCTAATGTGGCTCCTAGAGCTCCATCCGGCCTTTGATCAGATTTGTTAGGCTCCCAAAATGAGCAATTTTTTTCCTTTTATTTAATTTCTTCTGTCCACTAAACATTTATAAATTGTGGCTCTTTTAAATTATTTTTATTATTTGAAAAAAAATCTGGGGATGTGGCGCTCATTGACCCCCTAGCGTAGCCACACCCCCGGGCATAGATTAAGGAGCCTCAGGCATGGGGCCACTACACACGTTGACCGACTCATCGCTCTATTCACACGGCTGAGGTTTCAAACCTCTGACTCACAGCGTGTCAGAACAAGAAATATCTTAACGAAAGAACCATTCATACTTTCAAAGTCAATATCGTCAATTTCATTAATTTCATCAATTTCATCAATATCATCAATTTCATCAATTTCATCAATATCATCAATTTCATCAATATCATCAATTTCATCAATATCATCAATTTCAACTAGGCCTATTTAATATAATATATTTCAAACTTGTATGTGTATTAATTAAATTATTTTTTATTTATGCATCTCTACGTATTTTTATGTAAGCGTCTCTTCGTATTTTTATGTATGCTTGTCTACAAATAGGCTTATATGTTGTGCACTTTAAAATATACATTTGATTATCTTGTATGTATCTTGTGTCTGTATCCGTCCGGTCTTTGCGTTTGTATGAGTGTGAAAACATTTTCCATTGGCTGCTTAGATTGTCGCCTGACCAATGAAAGGTCGTGTGGCATCTCCGCCTCCCCCGAGGACTGAAATATCATCTCTACCGGTGTCTCCATCTACAGGTCATGCAGAAATAAATCAACCCAAAAAAAAAATGATGTGCACAGAGCTCCCCTTCATTTTGTGCGCCCATCTTTAAAGGAAACATTTTCATGATGGTACACCTATGATCTAACCAGGAAGGTATTTCGACTCCATTATCGCTGGCTCCCTGGTTTGTTGTTGATAATCTGTTCCTCACCTCGTTTCCATCCTACTTCATACCCTCCTCTCCCCTACTTTTCCCAGAATCCTGGCATCCCCTCCCCAACCATTCATCCTCCTCCCTATCTTAAACTTCACCACATCTACCTTTGAAATTCTTTCTTCCAAAAAAAAAAACCGATTTGACAATGACTTTCTTTTTAAACTATGACTAGTCAATGACTTTCTTTTTAAACTATGACTAGTCAATGACTTTCTTTTTAAACTATGACTAGTCAATGACTTTCTTTTTAAACTATGACTAGTCAATGACTTTCTTTTTAAACTATGACTAGTCAATGACTTTCTTTTTAAACTATGACTAGTCAATGACTTTCTTTTTAAACTATGACTAGTCAATGACTTTCTTTTTAAACTATGACTAGTCAATGACTTTCTTTTTAAACTATGACTAGTCAATGACTTTCTTTTTAAACTATGACTAGTCAATGACTTTCTTTTTAAACTATGACTAGTCAATGACTTTCTTTTAAACTATGACTAGTCAATGACTTTCTTTTTAAACTATGACTAGTCAATGACTTTCTTTTTAAACTATGACTAGTCAATGACTTTCTTTTTAAACTATGACTAGTCAATGACTTTCTTTTTAAACTATGACTAGTCAATGACTTTCTTTTTAAACTATGACTAGTCAATGACTTTCTTTTTAAACTATGACTAGTCAATGACTTTCTTTTTAAACTATGACTAGTCTATTTAATATTTAAATCCTTTATTATCTTTTTTTTTTTGAAATTTCAAAAGTATACATTTAGTTTACATTCTCAAGTGACACTAATACAGTGACTTACATACCGTTGATTGATATACGCATGATATCACCTTTAGTTGATTTATCTCTCAGAGCTGTTCTTAAGGGCAAAGGCTTTTAGTTTCAAATAGCCATCAGGGAATTACAAGCAGCACAAGAGATTGATCAGAGCTCAAGGAGAGTACAAGAAGCCTTGAACAAAGCCCAGAAATTACAAAAACAGTCTAAAAAAAAAGAGACTTCTACAAATTTTTAGGGGGTTAAAAAGACCAGTCCGCAGGTCCAAGGGACCCCATTTATTTTATTTTAAATAGTATGCCAAGAGAGGCCCCCCCCCGATCGATCATCAGGCGTTACGGGCCTTTTGTTTGCACGTGGGCGTCTATGCCTTGCTCCCCCCCGCCCTCCGGAGACTTAAGAACGGCCCTGAGTTTGTGTTCTCTCAATGACCCCCCCTCAACTCTGTCCCACAATATAACCACCTGTAGAAATCCCCAGTGCAGTATCCAGTGTGCAGTGATGTTTACCCCAAACCAGTTATGATGGTGTTTTCTTTGACCTTGGTTTTTTTTGATCCTACGAAACACCATGGTGTTTGCTTTGTTTATGATGATGACGATGATGCCTGACTTGTGTTGTGTTCCAGATGTCAGGGAGGTCTTTGATCTGTTCGACTTCTGGGACGGCAGGGACGGTCTGATCGATGCCGTCAAGGTCGGGGACTTGTTACGGTGCGTGGAGCTGAACCCCACCCTCGCCCTCATCAAGGGGTGGGGCGGAACCGATAAACCAGGTCTGACGTCATTCTAGTTGTGCTTATATATATATAGTTGTAAAAATGATTTGCTTAATAGGTTTAGACGATTTCATCTTTTTTTCTTCCGTCCATCCAACCATCCAAACATCCAACCATCCAAACATCCATCCATCCAACCATCCAACCATCCATCCATCCAACCATCCATCTAAACAACAATCCAAACATCCATCCATCCAAACATCCAACCATCCATCCAACCATCCACCCATCCATATCTATCTATCTATCTATCTATCTATCTATCTATCTATCTATCTATCTATCTATCTATCTATCTATCTATCTATCTATCTATCTATCTATCTATCTATCTATCTATCTATCTATCTATCTATCTATCTATCTATCTATCTATCTATCTATCTATCTATCTATCTATCTATCTATCTATCTATCTATCTATCTATCTATCTATCTATCTATCTATCTATCTATCTATCTATCTATCTATCTATCTATCTATCTATCTATCTATCTATCTATCTATCTATCATCTGACTGACTGGCTGATCTATTTATGTAAACTTTTAAATCAATTCATCATATATATAAACCAACCAACCATATCATTATTATTGTCATTGGTATTTCAAACGTATGCCCTGTACAATGTTTATACACATCTGGCAGGTGAGAAACAGTACTCATACGAGGAATTCCTCGCCATCTACAAACAAACGAAAAACGTCAAAGAATGGGGCACATTCAGGGACTTCGAAGAGGCCTTCAGATCGTTTGACAGGGAAGGTCAAGGCTACATCAGCGCCGCCGAGATGAGGCATCTGCTCACCGCCATGGGTAAGTGGCCAACTCTTTATAACAATCCATTCCGGGCAGTAGTTGTAATTACTGTTAAACCACACTGCTGCAGACGTAAACGAACTAAAAGCTATTAATACTCCTATTTCTCTTTTTTTTTTTGTTCAGGTGAGAGACTGTCAGATGATCAGGTGGATGAAATTATCAAACTGACCGACATCACCATTGACCTGGATGGCAATGTTAAGTACGAAGGTGAGTAAGGCTGCCCCTGTTTTCCCAAAAAGACGGGGGAGGGGCTAGGGGTGTGTGTATTGTAGTGGACAGGGGGACAGTGGATGACTGGGTTAGAAAATGTTGGTTGGCAGAATGCGACAATAGTGGAACCCCCCCCTACAATGTTAAAATATAATTCAGTTTATCTAAAAATATGGTGGGCCCCCACATCGTTGGCTGGTTTAGTGGCCCACTTTTTTTTCCAATTATGTAAGTTGACTTTAAGGCATCTCCGCCTCTGACTATACATCACTGATTATCTGCATTCAGGTCTGTGTTTCTTTGTTTCTGAGGTGTGTTTGTGTGTAAGGATGAGATGAAATCTCTTAGATCCTATAAACCACTAATGGGACTGTTTTTATGGTGCCCTTCTTTCATCCCCACCATAGCCGATAGTGCAATGGCCATGGAGGCACCACGGGAGATATATCGGAAACTTGAGCCAAGACCTGAAAAACTTCCTTGGTCCTCACCGGAGATCGAACCAGGCACCTTCAGGTCGAATGTTGGCACTTTACCACACGACCATAGGTCCCTCTTTGTTTCTGAGGTACCGTCATGCAGTTTACTGTTTGGCTGTTTGCAGTGCCGTTCTTAAGTGTTAAGAAGCCTCAGTCAGCGCTTTTGTTAAATTTGTGGGCCAAGATAGAAAGCCGATAGAACAGTTCTTAAGTTCTTATAAGTCCAATTTGATTTTTAATGATTTTTTGTTTTCCTTCCTCAGATTTTATCAATAAAGTGATGTTGGGCCCCAAAAATCAAAAGTAGATCAGGCTTTGAGAGAAAGACAAGAGACAGTATGATGTTGAGTGGCACAGCAGTTTAATTTTTTTCAAAAACTACTTTATACTTCAGCTTCTTACATTTGATGAAATCTCAACATTCTAGCCATCTATTTCAACTGTTTAATTTATTTCATTTCAAAGATCAACTCCGTATATCGGTTTCTTTATTGATCTTATCTCAGTCTGGATACACTATATGAATAATTATACGTATGTTTATATATATATATTTGTATATTCTTTAAAAGGCAGGCTGCACAAGATTTATCAAAGGGATTAGGGTTTAAATCTTTGTTGTGGCTGTCAGATGCGTGAAGTGAATTTGTTGTGAAAATATGAAATATCTGTCGCGTTATTTTGATTTTTTAAATTTATTTGTATGATGCAAAGTATTTTAACGAACGGAAACACACATTTGGTTAGTTAATGATGTCATTCTAGGTCTGACTGAAGCATCTGTCTTCTGCGCTGTGATTGTTTGTCAGTAGCCAGCAGTTTAAAAAAAGAATAACAACAAAAGTTCTTGACGTCTGCTTATTTCTACTCTCGACGCTTAGCCTTAATGCACATTGGCTGCCTTATTATTATAAATAACAAACATTTCACTGGATTTTGTTTGCTATTATATTTATGTAAAATGGGGACCAGACAAGGGTTTTTGTGTCTCTTCGCGATGTTACGATTGTTAACGCTCCTATAAATCTTCCAAACATTCAAAAATGTCAAAAGTGATGACTTGGCAATTTTAAAAATAAAATTTAATTGTACATTTTTGTAGTTTCCAAATCATGCCAGAACGAGGCTCATAAATGCTAGTTCGTTGTTCTTTGTTTTTTTTTACATATGAAGACACAAACTATTGCAATTATGTTCTGACTTTCAAACATGATTTTTTTTTTTTAAATCTTACAAATTTATTCCTCTGACATTTTCTGCATGACCTGACCCTCCTCTCCCCCCCCCCACCCCCGCCTCCTCATACCTTTGTCCAAATTTAACATCTTTCTTTGGCATCAACCTAATTTATTTTTGAAACCTGGCAAAATAAACATCAACCAGACAGAGATAACTCTTTTTCAGATTGTTGTTCCTTTTATTTTGTCTCATTTATCTCCCTTTGATAAGCTGTCAACAATCCATTGACCCCCCCCCTGACGTATACAATATACCCCTGATACTATTAATACATTTTTTTCTAATATTAAAACAAAAAAAAAAACCCCAAAACCCTTTGTTCCCCATTTTTCGTTTTATTATTATTTATTTATTTGTATATTTTTTTTAATCACTGCTGCTGAATTCTGCAACGACGCACTCAATATTTATATAATTCTATTTATGCCATTTCTAATATTGTAGTAATAAACTAGTGGCAGTATTGTTTTGTTTTAAATAAATAAGCAATTGTTAGAAAATAGATTTTTAAAATGCTAAAAATATTGTGTGATGTGTTGTTTTTTTCTTGGAAATTGATTTTCAAAGGTTAAAAAAAAAAGATATTTGATTTGAATATTATTATTATTTCTTTATTTGTCTGCATGGTGTGTGACCTTCACCTTGGTCTTCCCTGAGCGTATGTCGAAAAGTTGTCAACCAAAGATTACCCAGATTGTGCAGCCACCTCGTTTCTATGTAGATTTCTTCTCCCAGAATTTTTTTTTCCTCCAACCAAAAAAAAAAACCCTTGTTTTTTAAATTTTTTATCTCCCTAGAAACAAAACTTTTGGTAGGTTTACCAATCAGTGTAATTTACGAAACTCATAAAACATCTTCAGCTGTCAAAGTGTGAGATGAGATGCTGAGATGTTCTCGTTGTATAAAACATCATCAGCCACATTATTGTTACATTTTTTTCCCTCTTTTGTAACATCATCTCGTCTGCTTCATGAATGTGACTCCACATAGGCTAGTGATATTTTTTTTTGTTTTACATTTATTTAAGTTTTTCAGATGAATAAAATAAACTAGTTTTTATTTATTCATAATTTGCCTTCAGTTTTTATATATATATATACATTTATTTTGAAAGAAGCTCAATATTTTATGAATCGATTTATACTACTTATTCGACTCTTACCTTTTATGAATGTTTTTTATTTCTAGACTGATGGGTTCTGAAAATAAGATGGAACTAGAAATGTAGACATTTTGGTAACATTCTCGTTTCTTTCTTTGTATTACACAGAAGAAGAAAAAACGTGAGTTAGAACAGCAAAACTTAAAGAACATAAAAACTTAAAGACCATAAAAAAACTTAAAGAACATAAAACTTTAGAGAAAAAGATGTAATGATATTCCCAAAGGAGGTTAATGTTTATTTCTCGATGATATGAACCAGAATTCAGCAGTGGCGTAGCGAGGGAGGGGCAAAGAGGGGAGGCATCATGCCCCAGGCGCTACTCACAAAGGGGCGCCAAAGGGTATATTTTACAAATAATATTTTGAGGTTTTCGAATGGGGAGGGGGGGCGCTAAAAGGGTATTGTGCCCCGGGTGCGAGTTAAGCTCGCTACGCCACTGGTACTCAGACGGTAACAAATTTTCTATTTCCTTGCCAAGAATAAAGAATACAATGACCAACCTCGGATGGCTGGACATAGATGATTGCGGCTGGAAATAGATGACTGGGGTTGGTCATAGATGACTGGGGTTGGAAATAAATGACTGCGGTTGATAGATGTCTGGGGTTGGACATAGATGACTGGGGTTGATAGATGTCTGGGGTAGGACATAGATGACTGGGGTTGGACATAGATGACTGGGGTTGGACATAGATGTCTGGGGTTGGACATAGATGTCTGGAGCTGGACATAGATGACTGGGGTTGATAGATGTCTGGGGTTGGACATAGATAACTGGGGTTGGACATAGATGACTGGGGTTGGACATAGATGTCTGGGGCTGGACATAGATGACTGGGGTTGGACATAGATGACTGGGGTTGGACATAGATGACTGGGGTTGGACATAGATGACTGGGGTTGGACGTAGATGTCTGGAGTTGGACAAAGATGGCTGGGGTTGGACATAGATGACTGGGGTTAGACATAGATGACTGGAGTTGATAGATGACTGGGGTTGATAGATGACTGGGGTTGGACATAGATGACTGGGGTTGGACATAGATGACTGGGGTTGGACATAGATGACTGGGGTTGGATAAAGATGGCTGGGGTTGGACATAGATGACTGGGGTTGGACATAGATAACTGGGGTTGGACATAGATAACTGGGGTTGGACAAAGATGGCTGGGGTTGGACATAGATAACTGGGGTTGGACAAAGATGGCTGGGGTTGGACATAGATGTCTCGGGTTGGACATAGATGACTGGGGTTGGACATAGATGACTGGGGTTGGACATAGATGTCTGGGGTTGGACATAGATGACTGGGGTTGGACATAGATAACTGGGGTTGGACAAAGATGGCTGGATTGGACATAGATGTCTGGGGTTGGACATAGATAACTGGGGTTGGACACAGATGACTGGGGTTGGACACAGATGTCTGGGGTTGGAAATAGATGGCTGGGGTTGGACATAGATGACTGGGGTTGGACATAGATGTCTGGGGTTGGACATAGATGACTGGGGTTGGACACAGATGTCTGGGGTTGGACATAGATGACTGGGGTTGGACATAGATAACTGGGGTTGGACACAGATGACTGGGGTTGGACAAAGATGGCTGGGGTTGGACATAGATGACTGGGGTTGGACATGGATGACTGGGGTTGGACGTGGATGACTGGGGTTGCTGGGGACCGAACCCGTCATCAACGCTGTGTGGATAGAGCCCACACTAGGGTGATAACAATTTTCATAATTTTTCGTAATCAACATGAAACCCCTTACATTCGAGGAACAATTGTATGTAGATGACAGTAGCAGCATTATTTTTTTTTAAAATTGAAAAAAGTTCCCCCTCCTTTTCATTTTTTGTTTTCATATATCGCGCAGTTTGACTATCAGTTTCAATTTCACACTGAATTTTTACATGATTTTCTAGACTGATTTTAAGCACATTCCAGTCAGTTTTTCCATTTGTTTATAAACAAGGCATCTACCCTCATCTTCTAAACAGAATAGGGATCCAAGAATTCCATCTGTTGAAAAGCTAATCAAACTCACATGGATGCCCACAAACCGTCAAATTCTTGGAAACTTCACTTTTCTGTTCAATAGCCAGAAATGGCGACTGGATCGAATCAAAATTATTATTACGGATATAGAATTGCTCTTGAGTGAAATTCTAGACTTTCCACTATTATCCAGCGAACTAAGCAGAAAGAAAATCAATTGTCTGTTTGATTTATATGACAAAAACAAAAAGAAACCTTCTGATAAATTTACTCCAACACTTTCTAAGTTATTCGATGTCACCAACGTCAATGGGAAATGGAAAAGCAAGGAGGATAAAGAGCTCTACCAGAGGCAAGTTATGAGTGGAGGAAAGATTGGTTATTCAATGGCCAAACAAGCCCCTTTATAATCAATCCACCCAAGAAAACGAATCTGAATATCCAAAACTCAATCTCAAGCCAGCTCTTCTCAATCGCAACCTACACAAACACATACAACTGTCTCACAGTCTACACAAACACATACAACTGTCTCACAACCTACACAAACACATAAAACTGTCTCAGAATCTTCGGATTCTGAAACCTCTGCTTCTTCACCCGACTCGACAACCTATTCTTCCACGTCATCTTCTGAATACAAACCGAAATAGCAAAGAGCAAGCACTACAACAGCGGGTTTGCTAGTACTGAAAAGCAACATTTCTACACATAAAGCATATGACGTTCTTGCAACCATTGCTGAACAGGATCATGATGTGCCGGTTCAAAGTAAGTCGGGTGTTTGGAAACGCGTAATCTCTGAAGAACGGAAAATGAAAACCAAAAATTTTCAAAAACTTCAAAGCAAAGAACCCTATTGTCTCCAGTTTGATGGTAAAAGAGTGCAAGGGGAAGAGTATCAAGTAGTTATGCTGAAAACATGACAACCGAAATAAAACCCGGTACACAAGGAACTACACATGCAACACGACCGCAGTAAATACTGGTTGTTTGCCAGGGATTGTAAAGCTCATACATGATGATGTCTTGAGCAAGGGCTTTCAGAAGCCAGAATGTATTGACTGTCAGCACCATGTACTCGACTTCCTTCTGAAACTTGTCATGAATTTCTTATTCAAGAACCAACGAGCAAACAACAACTCAACTATTCCTTCATTGACAAATTAACACAAAATTATGCCACTCTTCAGGCTGATTAACGCCTCGTTGTGACAGATGATGTTAGCACATGCGAGAACCCTGGATGGTCAGATGATTTCAAGTTCTTTTTATGAATTATGTCAGGCATATCTTAATTACAAAACATTTTCACGTTGGTCTCGCATCAGCTGGAAGAAACTACCAAATTTACACTAGGCAAGATGGAACTCACATGCGATATATACTATTATAGCATTACTTCTGATACCAGAGTGGCGCAACATCCTCGTTCCTGCTTGCAACTTCATCTGATATGAATGGGCAAATGCTTGATTCCATTTGCAACACTACAATAAAGCGTCCTTCAATGAACTGTTTACCTCATTCATCAGGGTAAAATGCAAAAAACGTGCTGTAAAACTGATGGAGGAACTTCATGCGAAATCGAGAAAATTTGAATTTTTTAATCTGAAGTTCATATGAACAATATGTTTTAAACATTTCTTGTATATTCTGTTCATATTACTAACTGTTCTGTATCTTATTTGTTAATAAAAGTTGATTAGTTAATATTATTACTCTTTTGAATTAAGCTAAAAAAAAAACTGGTACTTTTTTCACTTTTTTCTTCCGAAAAATGGGGAGGTGGGGGAACTTTTTTCAAAAAAATTAAAAATGCAATAGATATTCTTAAATTACACATAAAAGTTCCTCGATTGCAAGTGGTTTCATAAAAATATTTTTTTTGTTATCACCCTAGCCCACACCCACAACGCCACATAACGTCACAGGAACCAGAACTTAATGTTGATAATTAAAATAAAAAAAAAATGCTCTCACTGTGGTCAGTCACTAAATAGCGTATTTTTAAAATTTTTATTAGACGCTTGGTGACTGACAGACTTTTGGCTGTTAAACACACTTTAAGTTTTTGTCCACATATTGAGCTGGACTGAAGTGACCCGACCATTATTTAAAAAAAAAAAAAAGATCACGTGGGCATTCGCAAGTGCACACAGGTCTACATATACGATGGTGTTAATTTGATTTTGTCAGGTTACAGCAATTAGTACCAGACGACTACAGTAGTTAAACTACTTTTGAATTGATTACGTAAAACACTACATTGACTCACACAATGACTTACACAATGATTTACACAATGATTTACAAAATGACTCACACAATGACTTACACGATGATTTACACAATGATTTACAAAATGACTCACACAATGATTTACACAATGATTTACACAATGACTCACACAATGACTCACACAATGACCTACACAATCTATACAACAAACAAGATTTTACAATATTAAAAAAAAAACAACTTTTAATTCAAAGTGTTGGGTGATGATAGTACACCTGAACTATATATTTCTTTACACATGATGAAGAGTAGCAATACATAAATAAATACTCTATATATATATCTAGACAGGGGCCCGCCAATATAATTTTACTAATGATCATTTATACAAATATTTGTATGATATAATGAATTTTTTTTTTACTTTTCAATAAATTTTTTTTTAAAAGGTTTCATAAATATTTTTAGATTACCCCTCCCCCTCCCCCATTAATAAACACTTCATGTGTGCTGCTTGGCACTACGTTAGTGAGTAGGATCTTCCTGCTGGAGGTTAAGGGTTCAACTCCCAGGCGAATCCAGTCTTTTCTTACCTAATGTCTCCCATGACCATTGCAGTGTCTTTCATAATGTTACAGTACACACGGGCTATTAAATGGGATCGTGTGATTACCACAACGACCAGCTGCCTTTACTTTACTCACCCCCCCCCCACCCCCCACTTCCAACAAATGTCGGAACCTCATTGAAGTTGGGTGAACCTAGGAGATTTTTACCAAGACCTGAAAAAAAAAATAATCCCCAGACGTTTTCTTACAGATGTTTTCAAAATTCTACCTTCTGTAAGTCAACATGGTAGATGGATGGCGATTTTGGGCTGTGAATCAGAGTAGTGTGGGTCGCAGGGTTGAATGACACCCCGTGGTGCCTCCTTGCAGACTTGACAAAGTTGGCGGTGCTAAAAGGAAACTGGGGACAGAGGTCGTGCGGTGTAGAGCGCTCGACTGTCGATCGGAGGGTCCCGGGTTCGAATCTCAGGTCCTGGTGATAGTCCCCAAGTCCACTCAGCTTTAAATGATGATATGAACCAGAATTCAGCAGTGGCGTAGCAAGGGAGGGGCAAAGAGGGGACATCATGCACCGGGCGCTACTCACAAAGGGGCGCCAAACGGTATATTTTACCTGACTAAGTTGGGGAAGTAAAGGCGGCTGGGCGTTGTGATAACCACACAACCCCTTCATATGCCGAGGTTATAGAAACAGATGAATTCTACACTTCATCTGCCCCGATGACCCGTTAGGATTAAGGGAACTTTACTTTAAAAGGAAGCTGTGATAACTGCCGTAACTTTGGTATTAGAATCAAAATATATCAACCCATCCTTATAGAAACAATTACAGGTAACTTGCGGTGAATATAACGCATAAATATTACACCTAAGTATTGCACATAAATATTATTACACATAAATATTAGACACAGATATTGTTAGGGGAACAAAACTTTAAAAAAGTTTAAAACTAAACTTAATATTCACTGAAATAAGAACGATATTTACTAAATATCACTGTTTAAATATAACAAAAAAAAAGTATAAACCATATGTGACTAGGTTGACTTTAAAATACACACTTTCCTCCATAGTACCGTATTTTTACTAAACATCAAAAGAAACCTCCCCCCCTTCCCCCCCTTCCACCCCCAGACTTACGTTCACCGCATTGACCGACTAGTGTCCACAACTTAGGATGTTTACAGCTGACCTTCTAAGGCAAACATTTATTTTGATCAGTAATTGTCAGTTATACATGTGAGTTTCTTTAAAATATATACATAATTTAAGACCTAGGGCAGTTCAATGTTGCCTTTCATCTTTACATATACGATTTTAATTTTCTTATCCATATCTATCAAAGTCACAGGATATACCTTCTACCCATAAAGGTAAAATGTTTGTGTGTTTAAAATCAGCGATACTCCAATGAGTTGTGGAGGTACAGAGAATTATACCTGAGGGACGCAATGTTAAAGGAAGAGAAATACAATACATGTAACAAAACAAAGTTGAAACAAAAATGGTTTTGGTAAATTTACATTTTAAATACAAAATCATCCAGCTAAGCTTGGCTGCTAGTCCATTTTGGAAATGTGATACTCATTTTTCATTGGCTAACATAAAATCCTGTTTTGACATCAAGAAAATAAAATTAACATGAAGCTGGGAGTTAAAAAAACAACATAATCAGAAATATCAAAATGCATGTGACGAACCCGATTCTGACTTCTGTTTAAAACATATTGCTTGTCTACCTTCAATGACTAAAACACTAAGATAACATGGCAGACTTGTAGCGACGCACTGCTGAGAAGCAAAAGATACCAACATCAATCAAGTTTTAATATTTATGTTTAAATGTTTGAAGTCTACTTGGGTTGCGACTGGGGGTGGAGGGTGGGAATCTAGAGTCCCGACACGCACACACTAAGGGGCAGACCCCAGCATACTTGTCAAGAACCAAAGGTGCCTTTACAATGCCCCCTCCCCTTTTTGGGGTAATGGTGCCTTATTATTCTATCAGCGACCCTGTATAAACACAGTCGTACAGATACAGATAGAGGTAGCTACAGATAGAGATAGATAAGGATAGAGATAGATACAGATAGAGATAGATTCAGATAGAGATAGTAAAGATAGATATATATATATATATATATACAGATGGAGATAGATATAGATAGAGATAGATACAGAAAGAGATGTATAAGGATAGAGATAGATACAGACAGAGATAGATTCAGATAGAGATAGATATTTAGAAACATACTTGTTGGTATAGATGGATAAAACTTACACAAAACAGACAGAGCGAGATAAAATAAAGGCCATCAGTGTTAACTCAAGCACTTCAGAAATAATGCAAGTGATATAGAAGTGATATAGAAGTGATATAGAAGTGATATAGAAGTGATATAGAACAGTGGTCCCCCAATCCCCCGGGCCGCGGACAGGTGCCGATCAGTGGATCAAACGGTACTCGGACCCGCGATGAAATTATTAAACGGCGACAGGATCGCGGCAGAAAAAGGTTGGGGGGGGGGAGACCACTGATAAAGAAAGTGTTGCCTCAAGAATACTAATTGCAGCCGTCGATTGCTTTAGCACCATGCTCAAAGAACATACATGCACACTTGAACATCAAGCACTCACACTTACACAAGCAATACACTCACACACACAGCCAAACTCAGCCACAATCATACGCACAGCCACACACACCGCCACACACAATCACACACAGGCGCACATAGAGCCACATTCAGCCAAACACACAGGCACACACATACACATAGCCACACAACAGCCACACTTACAGTCACATACATAGCCACACACATACACATAGCCACACAAACCGCCAAGCATACAGTCTCATACAGCCACATACAGCCACTCATACAGTCACATACAGCCACAAACAGCCACACACATACACATAGCCACACAACAGCCAAACTTACAGCCACATACAGCCGCACAGCCACACACAAGATAGAATCAGAAGCTCAGTAAATAAATGTCCTATCGTCATGACGTTCGCGGACTTAAAACCAATTTGTTTCAAATCACCGTTTGACTTAAATTGATTCCTTTTTAACTAAAACTGTTAACTTTCAACACGTGCCAAAGTTGATTGTTGACAATTGAAAAAATAAAAACTGTTATAATTTGAATGAATTCAGATGTAGACAAGTGTGACGTTATTTCTCAGACAAATCATCACACTCGCTAAATGTGGACCAATCAAAATGCAGAGAGAAGATTACAGAGCATCATTACAGTACAGCAGTTTTTTTTCTTTAATATCTGACAAACAGTTTAAATTTGGAAATTAAAAAAAAAAAAATTAGGATGATTATTCAAATAAATTGAATTTTCAACACATGATTTATAAATTGAAATAACTATTTTAAATATTTCTGTGTTATTCTTTGTTTTGGTTGAAATATTTTATGTGCACATTTTACAACTTACAACATACACTAGAGAAGTACATAGGGTTTAGTACAATACTATATCATGTTACATCCATATTATTTACACCGTTTGGGCTTAACGTTGTTAAATTCGATTATAATAATAACTATAAAAATATTTAAGAGAACTGTGTAGATTGGTAAATGTTTGGCGCAGTTTTGAATTTTCTTTTCTAAATAAAGTGACATTTTTTTTGGTTGTCCAACTGTCCTTCATATTTTGAGCCATTCTGATATACATGGACACACACATCACTGAATTGTTTGTCTGAAAATGAATCTAGTCATTGTGTAACGGCGACTGGGATCAACTCTTGTACAGAAGTTGACCCACTGACCGTCCCGGGTGTGGTCACTCCGCCCCGCTTCCCCCCCCCCCCCCGAATGGAAAACACGCACGGCGCTGCCCCGTACCAGCAAACGTCACACAGCCGCCTACCCGATTTACTGACCTCAGTTTTTTTTTCTAAATATATCCATATCTCAATATTACAAATATATTACCATACTGAACCATATATTATTTACCTGTCAATTCATAGTTTGATTATCTCTCTATTTCAGTGTCTTATTCTTTAATTAATTATCAATCAATTGATCTTTTTATATATCGATATTTCTAAATAGTGAGATTGATCTCTGGCTAGCTTGATAAATATATAGAAATATTTATAAATATATATAGAGAAAGATTCCTTAGCTTAATGTAGATTGATTCTAGTACAATGTTTTCAGCCTATTCAATGCATTAAAGATTTCTCTGGATTAAATCTCAATCATATAACATGCTGTACTTTTTAGAGCATTTTCGAAAAAAAAATGCTCTATTGTCCCCGTTTTGTCTGTCTGTCTGTCTGTCTGTCGGTCTGTCGGTCTGTCGGTCTGTCTGTCTGTCTGTCCGTCATCACCCTAGATCTCAACAACCATAAGTCCTAGACCCATGATGTATATATCATTTTGTAGGTCTTGCCCTGCCAAGAAATGACTTTTTCCATTTCGCGATCTGACCTCTGAGGGCCGAAAAAAGGGGCGTATTAAGTACCGTTTTTTTACTATATAAGCTATATTAACAAAGGAGCGCCCTATATCTAAGCAACCATAAGTCCTAGACCCATGATGTATATACCATTTTGTAGGTCTTGGCCTGCCAAGTGTACATCAAAAGTTCATTTCGCGATCTGACCTCTCAGGGCAAAAATATAAGAGTTTCTTATGTACCGTTTTTGCTTATATTTTAAATATAAATAATAAAAGCTAATCAAAGGGGCGTAATCATTATTTATTTTTGTAACAGTTATTCAACATGATTACTTCACTCTCTATTTAGCAAATAGAGAATATGTTCTAAAATGTCCTTTGCCCGAAACCGAAAAGACTTAAATTGCTTTTTTTCTCACGTACATTTTAATTTCGGTCTTCTGTATTTCCTTCCATCTGTATCCAGCACTAGATGGTAGTCTACGATGACCCTAACAGAGCAATCCACTACTACTGTAATGACCACAGATTGGACAGTCCCATCAGTGGACAGTCCAGGGCTCGTCATTTTCGATACCGCAGTGTCTGTCAAAATCTGGTTCGTGGTGATAGGGATAGCAGGGACTACGGTGTCAACTTTTGGTATCATCGTCAACATTCTCAGTCTCGGGGTTCTCGCCTCCTCCGAAACGAGATCCACTGCAAGGTAAGGCTAACAGCAGGGACGCCGTAACATACTTGACGATACTATAAAACAAATTGTTTAATTAGTTTGGGTCTCTTTTTACCTTGCAGTCTTGGAGAACACACCCGTAGCCCGATGTTAAAGATAAACCAATACTAGGGGTAGGGGGGAGGAGGAAATAGTCATGTAGTAAAATCGCTCGACTGTTGATTTGAGGGGTTCCTGGTTCGATCTCCTGTGAGGACCGTAAAAAAAATTATCTAAAAGATTTCATCTTATCCTTACTTGGGACTTCGCACACCAATATTTGCACTTAAATTTAACTTTACCCTTGAATGACAATTGAACTTTAAAACTGACCTTGTATCAGAGGCGTAGCTGGGGGGGGGGGAGGGGGTACATATGTTCCCGGGCGCCGAAATTCAGGGGCGCCAAATGGTATATTTACATAAAAATATTATATGGTTTTCGAATGGGTGGGGGCTAAAAATGTATTAAAAAGGTAAAATGCCCCGGGCGCAAGTTGCCTTGCCCCCCCTTCGCTACGCCTCTGCCTTGTATTATTTTTTCAGCTTCTACCTAATAGCCATGGCCAGCAACGATCTATTGTACCTGATGAACACCTTGTGTTTCAGGTGTCTGGAGCACCTGTACAGTGGACTCACGGGTAACATCTTAATCTTTACCGGTAGTGTCTTAACTCGGTTGGCCGTGTAGGTTGTCTAGAGAGGGGATGGCGTGGATTACTTGGTTCGAGTCCCCATCGCAGAGACTTAAATCTGTCAAAGTACACTGACTGCACACAGACTCGATCTGCAGAGAATCAGTTGTGTTTCTATGACTTGGTGTCGCCTTGTTTGTGACTTCAATTTTGATGTTGAGGCTTATTGGCTCAAATCCCAGCTAGTCTAGTCACATACCTTAGTCTCCCGTGGTGCTTCCACTGCTAGTGCACACTCAGCTATGGCGTGGGTTGAACATAGGGCACCACAAAAACCTTCACATTCGTGAATTATGAATAAGAAAATTTCATCCTAACTTGGACTTTAAATATGAACACAATAGCCATGTATGGTCACTCCAAAATCGACCTCTAAACTTCGATAAAAAAATTATAATACAAAATTGTCTCTGTTCGTACTTAAAACATCATGCTCGATTTTTTGTAAAGTTCCCTTAGCTCAAACGGGACATCGGGTCAGATGAAGTGTAGAATTCATCCATTTCTATATCCTCGACCTGAGTGTCCTGGGTTCGATCCTCGCTGAGAACCATGAGAATTTTTCTAGGTGAAATTTGTTTCAAAGTCGTCCCACAAGTCCACCCAGCTTTAAATGGGTACCAGATTAAGTTGGGGAAGTAAAGGCGGCTGTGCGTTAAGCTAACCAAACAATCCCTTCAAAGACCAATTCATTTTCTTGCACTGATATTTTATTCTTGATAACGATATTAAACTTTTAAATGTCATTATTATATTAATAAAGATTGAAATTCAGTCATTGGTCAGTTAAAATAATCCTGAATTAAATCAGCCCCCCTCCCCCCGATGTAAGTTGTTAAGAAATTTTGTAAATTTCTATTTCAGGTTCCGAAATTTTGTTTGACTATTTCTCGTACAAGTCTCTTCCATACTATTACTCCGTGGAGAGTATTACGTTGACATGGGCAGTGTACACAATAGTGATGATGTCAGTCGACAGGTCAGTACATGTGACCTCACGTCATATGATGGTAATACTACACATAAATAGATGATAGGTATGTCAACTTTAAGTCTTTCAGTACATCTGACCAGGCTTGCGGAGCCGGAGCCGGGAGCCGCTACTTTTTGCTGGAGCCGGAGCCGAAGCCGAAAAAATCTGGAGGCTCCACGGCTCCCAAATGTTTTTTTTTACAGCAGAATTTTTTTTTAGCTTTAAAATTGCAAATTTGTTTGATTGTTTGCCTCCTACAATTTGAAATGTTGTCATGTTTTACGAACGCCACAACAGTAACAGGCACATCACCACAAGAAATCTTTAATGGGGAATCGTTTTGTGTTCGTTTTAAATCTTGTTTACCCTCCGAAATTTTTTTAATGGCATGTTATTTTGTTATATATAAAGTTATAACAGTTTTATTTCATAGAATAATTGTATCAATCATTTAAAAATAAATTTTTAATACGAAGACAAATAGAACGCGTCATTTCGTGTATTATTTGACCGCGAATTTGTAATAGACTAAAAACAAAATGTTAGCTTTCTGTATTTAACAATTTTATTATAAACAGAATATCTGAAATAGAGTAGATAAATTTATAAGGCTGTGGCTATTCGGACCCGGGTCCCAATAAAATCCGATTGTTATTTGGACCCGTGGCAATATGCACTAAGCTTAGCTATATTTAAACTTTATTAGACGGAACCCGAAAAAATAATAATACAGAGTCCGCTTAGTGAGGGAGTAACGATTAAATCATACAATTCAAACAATTATAAAAAAATAAACAAAAAACAATAATAAAGTTTATGTATAGCTAAGCTGAGTGCATATTTGCCACGGGTCCGAATAACAATCAGACTTTATTAGGACGGGGTCCGAAAAAAATCGGAGTTTATTGGTACCCGGGTCCAGGCCCGTAGCCACAGGGGGGCTAGGGGGCTGACCCCCCCCCCTTTCATGACCTGAGCCCCCCTCCCCGTGCATGATTTGAGCTTTTTGACAAAATTTTAATAATAACGGCTATAAAACATCAATCATTTTGTTCAATTTTCTTTTAGGGGCCCGGACTGAGCTGGCCAATCAACTTTTTAAAATATTAATATCAGCACGGGGGCCCGTGTCACCCCTACCCAGGGACCCGAAATTTCTGTCGGTGGGCCTGTTTGCAGCCTTGAAATAGTTTTATATATTGATATCTTCTGAGGACAACTAGCAACTTAAATAAGTTAATAAAATAATATTGACTTCTGACTTCACTTAAAATGTATAATAAAGTAAAAACTCCGTGATTTCTGATTGATGTTATTTAATTTGCAAATTTACTTTTTAGCAGAATTAATTTTATTTTAAATTGAATAATTGCGACTGTTGTTGTTGATAGATCTGTTCTTTGTTTCAATATTTTATAAGAAACATCACACAAATAGCTAAGCTATATTTGTGATCTTTGTCGTTCTTCCCGGGTTGTACGTTAAACCAACAGTATAATAATATAAATCAGTTATCTATTATGTAACAACTGTGTAGCAGAACAAATGGTCAATATATTTATAACAGGAATCAGAAATTGCTCAGCCTCAATAAATTTTTATCATTAAAACTCTGTACTATTTAAATTATTTTTAACAGAACTGCAACACGCCATGCATTATTGGAACGTAGTTAAAATTATATGTTTCTAATTAATAGCTAAACAATCGGTACTAAAATGCACCATTCCAGATATGGAACTGCAAAAAATTTCTTGGGGAGGGGACTCACTGAGGTCCCCTCCCAAAACACCTCCTCTCCGTTCGCAAGCTTTCGGCGCTTCGCACCTTCATCTTCGCCCCCCTCCCCCGAACATTTCTTCTACCCCACCAGGGGCGGAATTATGGGGAGGGGCCGGGGGGCATGTTCCCCCCCCCGGTTAAATCAAGTTTAGGTAATACGTCATTAAATTATCGAATATTTTTTGTTCAAAGACCATTTTGCAACAATGAAAACAGTTTCGCCTCCCCCTGGGGGTCAATGTTTTGCCCCCCGTCAAAGTTGTCTAGATCCGCCGCTGTACCCCAGAATAAGTTCTTCGGCACCCCCTAACCCCCGCCGGAAAAAAATTTATTCGCCCCCCCCCCCCCAATGCAATAATCCAGGCTATAAATAATAAATATAAATACTGAAGTCTTTAAAATATTTTAAATAATATATCATTTTACTATCGGCTAATTCGATCATTGAAATAACTTTCTAGTACTTATGAAAATGGCTATGATTCTGGATGCACTGAAATGGTTTGTTCTTAGTAAAACCGACAATGCGTATATTTTTCAAGTTCCTGACTATGGGGGTGAACGCGGCAAAATTTGCATAACTTTTTATCAGCGGCATGTTTGCGTGGCGCAATTACAAAAATTTTTGTCTCGTGTGATACTATCTTATTAGGGAGCCGGAGCCGTCAAATTTGTGGGAGCCGGAGCCGGAGCCGAAAAAAATATGGCGGCTCCGCAAGCCTGCATGTGACCACACGTCATATGATGGTAATACTACTTATAGATGATAGGTCACCTTATGTCTTGCATTGATGACAGTATTATAAGTTGATACTTTGATAGACTTTCAACCTGAAGGTCCCTGGTTCGATCTCCGGTGAGGACCGATGCTATTGCATTATGGTGGGGATGAAAGAAGGGCACCATAAAAACCATCCCATCAGTGAGATTTCATCTCATCCTTTCTGGGACTTCGCATATCATAGCATTATAAAAATAAATTTAAACCTGCGTTAAAATGCTTGTAATCAAATCATTATACAGCTTTCTTTAAAAACAAACTTTTTCAATGATTTTTGTATATTTGTTGTCTTAGAGCAATTTGCTTAACGAGGCCTCTGGAGTGGAAGAACATCTGCTCCAGGGACAGAGTCCAGAAAGCTCTGGTCATTGTTTGGTCAGTAATGGTGCTGGTTAACGTGCCAATGCTGATGCAGTTCAAGTGGATCATTGTCCGGAATGAAGTGACCAGCGAGTCCGTCATCGATGTGGAAGGGACAGAGTTTTCTCGGAGTTTCTTTTTCAATAAGGTGACCAGTAGTGACCTCTAGTGACCACTCATCCATTCGATGACCAATCGATTATACAATCTTTCGGTCTGTGTCATTTGATTACTGTCAATCATATATGAATCAACTTATCCATTCATCCATTAATCTTTCTATTTAACTATCCATCTATGAATCTTTCCATTTAACTATCCACTCATGTTCCCATCTGTATAACTTTGTGTGTATATATATATATATATATACATACTTCCATCCATCAATCCGTATGTTTTTCAATAATCTACCATTACAAATGTTATTATTGATGTCTCTATCGATCCTTCCATAGTGTCTCTATCTATCTATCTATCTATCTATCTATCTATCTATCTATCTATCTATCTATCTATCTATCTATCTATCTATCTATCTATCTATCTATCTATCTATCTATCTATCTATCTATCTATCTATCTATCTATCTATCTATCTATCTATCTATCTATCTATCTATCTATCTATCTATCTATCTATCTATCTATCTATCTATCTATCTATCTATCTATCTATCTATCTATCTATCTATCTATCTATCTATCTATCTATCTATCTATCTATCCATCCATCTATATATCAATCTATCTATACATTTAATGAGTAATATAGTACATGTTATAAAACATCCAATCTACAGAAAATAACGTCTATCCCCCTTCCCCATCCAGGTGTACATGAGATACATCTACCCATTCTTCGACTCCCTGGCACCCATCATCATCATCGGCGCCTCCAACGTCGTCATAGCGGTCACTTTGAACAGGCGCCATGTTGTGAGGCAAGCCCTGACACAGGTGTGCTGTCAGGCCAACAAGGAGAAGACGTACAGGATAACAGCCATGGTGGGTGTGGCATTGGCAGTAGCAGAGAGTTATGTCCCCTTTATTTTTGTTTCAACTAGTTCGCGCGAGACACACGGCCATGGTGGGTGTGGCATTGGCAGTAGCAGAGAGTTATGTTTCCTTTTTTTTTAAAATTCTAGTTAGATTAACACAGCCATGGTTGGCGTGGCATCGTCTTTTTAAATCTAAACAAAGTGTCGATAAGCAACTAACCAGAGCGACTATGCTGTACATATTGTATCTACTGGAACGCATCACCTGTTGATAAGATGAGCATAACTGGTCAGACTATTACAATAGCGTGGAGCCATAGGGAGCCAAATACCTCGGATGAGCTCATTTGTCAGTGGGGGGGGGGCATAGTTTGCCCCACCTTTAGAAACTCCTTTTCTTTAAATTAATTGATATGGGGGTGGGAGCGGCTAGAACTTTAGAACCCCTCCGACATTGGGTTTTTATTATTTTAAGAGGGCGCCCCCATGAAACATTAGAGTTAGGGGCCCAAGCTGTTTATTACGAGTGCAATTGTTAGGTACCATACAATACACACGTTTATTCATATATTTGAGAAATAGAAATTTTAACCTCATCATTGAAGCGTCTTGCCGTCTCTCCCCGCCCCCAACCAAGCACTTAAAACAAATCGATGGTCAAGTTATATAATGACCACTGGACTACTGTGCCGTGTATATCGTAGCTATAAAGGGTCATCTTATCCTTTAATAATATAGTTTAATTTTTAGCTGTCTGTTCGCCTCAGACAAACATTTTAACGTCACTTGTGTAATTTATAAACACTTTTTCTAACTCAAATATATTGATTAGTTCGCTGAATGAAATCGAAATGACAGATTTCAGCAAAACGGTAGTAAGTAAGAACTCATATGTTATTTAAAGAAATCACTATTAAAGTGTTAAGGAAACACAGCTAACAGACTTTCAAAAAAACATTTAATGGAGAATTTAGGTTGTGTACTCGCTCCACATTACAATCTGATCAGTGTTGTAGCGAGCTTAACTCGCGCCCGGGGCACAACACCTTTTTAGCACCCTCCCCCCCCCCCCATTTGAAAACCATATAATATTATATGTAAAATATACCATTTAGCGCCCTTTAGTGAGTAGCGCCCGGGGCATGATGCCCCTTTTGCCTCCCCCCCCTCAATACGCCACTGAATCTGATGTCCATCCCTGATGTGGCTTGGGCTAACACAGCCAAATCTCAACTCAAAAAATCTTTAGGCCCAATATTATTCGCCTGATGGTTTTATCATGTCATTAGGTTTCCCCTCATGTTTCGCCAAGCACTTTTCTTTCATATCATGCGATGTTCCGAAAAACTTCGTTATTAAACGGAATTTCTGTTTACTACAGGTCCTGTCCATTTCGATCCAGGTGTTGTTGACCCAGTCCGTCAAGGTCATGTTCCTTGTCGTCAGCGGCATCCACGACACCCGGATGTTTGAAAAGTTGCCAGTCTACGGAGCGGCCTTTGCGGCGTTTGCCAGATTTTTCTCCCTGCTCATGGCCACCTCGAACTCCCTTCTCTTCTTTTACTTCGGCAAGAAATACAGGACCGTTTTCAGACAGGTTAGTAATGTTTCTGTGTTACTAATATGTTTCTAGATCAGTGCCGGGCGAAGTTTCTGACACCGTGGGCCGCACGCAGGGTTAGGGTCAGGACCGCACGCAGGGTTAGGGTCAGGTTCTAATATTTGACAAGATAACTGGACCAAGAGCAGAAGGATAAAGTGTTTATAAGAACTGATTTTAGCTTAAATGTAGACTTCTTTGATGTGGCAAACAAGAGTGCTGACGTGGCACTAGGGCCCGTTGATTACCGTTGATTACCGCCCATGTTTGCAATAGGTGATGTATATATAATTCAAGGCATTCGGTGATGTGGTACACTGCGAGGCTAATGCAGTGGTGTCAATTATCGGCTGTTGGGGCATGATTGGTTTAGACAACTTTATTTCGCTAGATGCATTTAACGAAACACTTTAAAAATTTTTAAGAAACCCACTTAAAAAAAACCCCAAAATTTCAGTAAAATTGTAAAGAAATGTCAAAATTTACTTCCATTTTTAAACTGTATGTTGTTTTTAATTTTTAGAGCATTTTCGAAAAAAAAATGCTCTATTGTCCCCGTTTTGTCTGTCTGTCTGTCTGTCCGTCATCACCCAAGATCTCAACAACCATAAGTCCTAGACCCATGATGTATATATCATTTTGTAGGTCTTGGCCTGCCATGTGTGCAGCAAAAGTTCATTTCGCGATCTGACCTCTGAGGGCCGTAAAAGGGGGCTTAGAAAGTACCGTTTTTTACTACATAAGCTATATTAATAAAGGAGCGCCCTATATCTCAGCAACCATAAGTCCTAGACCCGTGATGTATATATCATTTTGTAGGTCTTGGCCTGCCATGTGTACATCAAAAGTTCATTTCGCGATAGGACCTCTGAGGGCCGGGCTTCAGGGCTCATAAGGGGCTTATATATTATATATACACCTTGTACGTTCAATAACCCATTCATTTGGTGCGAAATACTGCAGCACGTAGTTTCACCAAGATTTGTTAAGAAACTCATCAAATGAAATAGTAAGTTTGTGTTCTGAGTTTAATCGAAAGTATCAGAGCTATGCAACAATTGGACGATTAAATGACTACAATTTCGAATGTTTTCAATTATGAGTCCTATTTCAGTAACCACAAACCACTTGTAGTTAGATTTAAGAGAAAATAATTTTTTTTCAAATATAAAGAAACGTCTTTATAATATTTTTTTTCACAGATATATGCATTACACAATTGAATCTATAAACATTTCCAAAATTTACAAATATTTACTGAAAGCTAACAAACGTACTGATACATAACATGAAAATGCGCTAACACGTCCTGTGTCCAGAATGGAACAGGCTTAATTGCTTGTTTTTTTTTACTTAACATAAAACAATAAAGACAGATTTAAACCGCCCAAAAACAGCCCAATCTAATTGCTGCCACAATCCTCCTTCTACCCCCACCTTCCCATGCACAATTTGGAGACAAAGGAGCATTTGTCAGGGGGGGGGGCCGGGACTGAACGACAAAACAGCCTGAGGTTATCGTAGTGGCTGCAGTACTAGAATATTATATGGGGTGGTGGTGGGGGAAGAGGGGGGGGTGAATATTTTCAAGTGGTGTCTCTAACAGCTTTTTTTTCTAGGACCACCAAACTTACCTCGGACCACCATATTAACCTAGGACCACCAAACATACATAGGACCACCAAATTTACCTCGGACCACCATATTAACCTAGGACCACCAAACATACATAGGACCACCAAATTTACCTCGGACCACCATATTAACCTAGGACCACCAAACATACATAGGACCACCAAATTTACCTCGGACCACCATATTAACCTAGGACCACCAAACATACATAGGACCACCAAATTTACCTTGGACCACCAAATTTAACTGGGCCTCGGGCCCCTAAAAACGTATGAACGGCTCTGGACACATGCACTTAAAATAACTCACAAGCTAGCACTATATTAAAGTTCCCTTAAGCCCTTAAGGGCTCATCGGGGCAGATGAAGTGTAGAACAGATGTGTAGCCGTGCTATACTGAGCTACTGTTTGGCTAAAACAAAGTGTAGCCGGCATTACCCCCTCAACTTAAAGTCAGGCGCCCATTTAAAGATGTATGGACTTGGGGGGACCTGAAAATATCCCAAGGTTCTCACTGAAGTTCGAACCCTCCGGTCGTCTGTCCGGCACCGCACGACCACTTGTCCCCCTTAACCTATACTATATTGACTATTGACTGTCACTGTTTATTCACCAGAAGTACGGCTGTCGTCGCTACGTCGTCGACATGTTGAAGAAGAGAAAGGAAATCAAGGCGAAGTTGACGATACTCAGCTGAATCTAAACCAGCAGCTTACGGTGGGGGTGGAGGGTGTGATGAGCTAAACTTAATCAAAACATGATTCACTTTAAGCTGTAAAAAATTAAACTGACGAGAATGTAACTGGAATCTTTGTTTTCTTCTTTTTGTGTTCGCTTTGTCATGTCTGTGTTTTCGTCGACACATTTGTTTATTGAATTACCCTCAGAAATACTCTTGTTTTATTAATTTGAGTTGCCCTTTCCTCCTCCTTCCCCCCCTCCCCCATCCCACCGACTGGGGGGTCAAATAATTTGTTAAATGGTTTCTAAATTCATACCGAAGCATCCTTCTTAAATACATCTTCGTCTGACCCGTGTGTCTCCCTCAGGTAGTTTTCATATCGTGCGGTGTATGCGTTATAATGCTGGGTCTCCCTCAGGTAGTTTTCATATCGTACGGTGTATGCGTTGTATTTCATACATTTCTATGTCATATTCTGTACATGGCGATACAGTTCTTTTCTATTTCAGCATTTCGTATATTTCTTTATTATCCCTTATGTCGGATTTCGTTCGGCCAACTTCAGCAGGCTTTTCCACTAGTCTGATTATAACTTTCCAAGTAATATTAACATCTAAACTGCCAAACACAACACATGTAATACGTAATGTAATCAGTGGCGCAACCAGCAAAAAATGCTGTGGGTGGGGGGGGGATCACATTTTGAAAAAAGAAAAAAGCCCGCCGCAGTCGAAAAATTTTTTAGACTCTTCGAATCAAGACTAAAAATTATAATTAATAAAGAATTAAAGCTATAACAGATTGTTATTATTATTATGAGTTTGACAGTCTTTTTTGTAATTTTAATTATATATTGATGATATAATTAAAGTAATAAAACAAATCGAATAAAAAATTCATGAAGTAACAGGGTTCGTGAAATAAAACCCCCTCATCCAAAAAAATGCATTGGTTTTGGAAAAATTGCAGGGTCCCTCTGATTTGACCTGATTAGATCCCCTTGCCCCACTGGTTGCGCCACTGAATGTAATAGAAGCCAAACAATGACGCCCGACAAATCAAGAGCTAAAAGTATTGGAACTTAATTTCGCTTTTATCAGCGCACGGGAGTTCGATTAGTTGTGAACTAATTCTAAACAAAAACAAACAAAAATGTTGAATGAAGTGATGACATACTTTTTATTAATATTGAAAAGAAAACAAAAACAAATTAGTGAAAGAATGAAGTAGACGTATTTTTTTTTTTAAAATCTGCCATCAAATAAATGGAAATTTCTAATGGTTGTGTACTAATGGGTAATTATAAAAAACCAAAACAACTAAATTTATCCATTTTGATCAGAGACAGAGAATGAAATATTTCAGAAAACTTCCTGTCTTGGGAAAAGTAAACACTGGTCAACTTAGACAATAGTCTAAATTCAATTAGTGAAACATCTGTTTAACTCTTAGTTCCATCTTAACCATTAATTGGGTCAGTTTTTATATAGTGTCTGTCTTTCATCACCAATCAAAGCCGATAGTGCAATGTCTAAGTAGGCACTAAAGGAGGCATACAGAGTACTTCAACCATACAGGGTACTTCAACCATGACTTGAAAAAAAATTCCCGTGGTTCTCACTGTAACTCTTAGTTAAAATTAATTTCTGTTTATTTCCATTAAAACAATTGTAGTTTTTTTTTTAAGTAAATATAAACAAAAACAAAAACTATAGAAATAAATAGTTTGTTTACTTTCAATGCTGACTATGTATAATAGATTCTAAATTTAATCTTACTTTGGTTAAAGTGACTTCTCGGCTACTAGTCCTAAGAGATTCACTTTGACATGATTTGATGACGTAGGTGGTGTTCAATGGGCCTATTTTACTTTTTTTTATATTTTTACGCACTTTTTATATTGTACATTTGTGTGTTGTGTATTGTGTGTTGTGTGTGTGTTGTGTGTGTGTGTTGTGTGTGTGTGTTGTGTGTGTGTTGTGTGTGTTGTGTATTGTGTATTGTATGTTGTGTGTGTTGTGTGTTGTGTATTGTGTGTTGTGTGTGTTGTGTGTGTTGTGTATTGTGTGTTGTGTGTGTGTTGTGTGTGTGTTGTGTGTGTTGTGTGTGTTGTGTATTGTGTATTGTGTGTTGTGTGTGTGTTGTGTGTGTTGTGTATTGTGTGTTGTGTGTGTTGTGTATTGTGTGTTGTGTGTGTTGTGTGTTGTGTGTGTGTTGTGTGTGTGTTGTGTGTGTTGTGTGTTGTGTGTGTATGTGTTGTGTGTGTGTTGTGTATTAAGTGTTGTGTATGTGTTGTGTATTGTGTGCTGTGTGTTGTGTGTGTGTTGTGTATTGTGTGTTGTGTGTTGTGTGTGTGTATTGTGTGTTGTGTGTTGTGTGTGTGTTGTGTGTGTTGTGTATTGTGTATTGTGTGTGTTGTGTGTGTGTTGTATGTGTGTCTGTGTGTGTGTGTTTGTGTAAAGCCCCTGTACAGATTATGTATTTATTTTGTATCTTAGATCCTGTAAGGTTATATAGTGTCCTAGTTTCACCCCCACCATAGACAAGTGTGCCACGGCTATGGTGGCACCACGAGAGACTTGGGTAGATGACCACCAGAAGACTCATGCTTTCCCAAATCTAATTTCATTTGAAACTGGGTGGACCAGTAAAATTTCAATAAATGTCGAGTTTCAGCGGGGATTGAACCCGGGACCTTCATGTCGGACTTTCACGTCCCCAATTAGTGAAGTTTGCGTCGTCTTGTTCTATACATCACTTTTAAAAAATGGGAGGAATAATTTCCAAGACCTCATTTATTTCAAAATTGTCTCTCTCTCTCTCTCTCTCTCTCTCTTCCTCTCTCTCTTTTCTATCTCTCTCTTTCTTTCTCTCTCTCTCTCTCTTTCTCTCTCTTTTTCGCTCTCTCTTTCTGTCTTTCTCTCTCTCCCCCCTCTCTCCCTCTCTCTCTCTCCCCCTTTCTATCCCACTCTCTCCCCTCTCTCTCCCCTCTCTCTCCCTCTCTCTCCCACTCTCCCGCTCTCTCTCCCTCTCTCTCCCCTCTCTCTCCCTCTCTCTCCCACTCTCCCGCTCTCTCTCCCTCTCTCTCCCCTCTCTCTCCCTCTCTCTCCCACTCTCCCGCTCTCTCTCCCCCTCTCTCTCTTCCGCTCTTCCCCCTCTCTTTCTCCCTCTCTCTTCTCCCTCTCTCCCTCTCTCTCATCCTTTCTCCCTCTCTCTCCTCCATTCTCTCCCTCTTTCCTGCTCTCTCCCCCTCTCTCCCTCTCCCTCCCCCCCTCCCCCCCACCGTCCTCTAACTTCTCATAAAATAAAAACATTAACACTGCTATACTTATTATTTACCACGATTACCAGGATTTTTTTTTTAAATCTTGACATTGTATTGATTCTTAACCACACCGACACAATTTAAACACACAAACACACAGACACACACACACTGACGCACACACACGCACTGGCACACACACAGACACACACATGAATAGCTTCAAATACAACAGGTGTAATTCACATCATACAATTAGGTAATCACATCAACACAACCCTAACCTTAGCTTGCCTGTTGGCGATGCCGATAATTTAATTTTTTTTCAGTTTAAAAAAAAAATAAAATAAATGACTGGAACCTATGACTGAAACCTATGACTAAAACCTATGACTGGAACCTATGACTGAAACCTATGACTGAAACCTATGACTGAAACCTATGACTGAAACCCATGACTAAAACCTACGACTGGAACCTATGACTGAAACCTATGACTGAAACCTATGACTGAAACCTATGACTGAACTGGAACCTATGAATGAAACCTATGACTGAAACCTATGACTGGAATCTATGACTGAAACCTATGACTGAAACCTATGAATAAAACCTATGACTGAAACCTATGACTGAAACCTATGACTGAAACCTATGACTGAAACCTATGACTGAAACCTATGACTGAACTGGAACCTACGAATGAAACCTATGACTAAAACCTACGACTGGAACCTATGACTGAAACCTATGACTGAAACCTATGACTGAAACCTATGACTGAAACCTATGACTGAAACCTATGACTGAACTGGAACCTATGAATGAAACCTATGACTGAAACCTATGACTGAAACCTATGACTAAAACCTATGACTGAAACCTATGACTGGAACCTATGACTGAAACCTATGACTGAAACCTATGACTGGAACCTATGACTGAAACCTATGACTGAAACCTATGAATAAAACCTATGACTGAAACCTATGACTGAAATCTATGACTGAAACCTATGACTAAAACCTATGACTGAAACCTATGACTGAAACCTATGACTGAAACCTATGACTGAACTGGAACCTATGAATGAAACCTATGACTGGAACCTATGACTGGAACCTATGACTGAAACCTATGACTGAAACCTATGACTGAACTGGAACCTATGAATGAAACCTATGACTGGAACCTATGACTGAAACCTACGATGTGAAAAAAACAAATGGAATTTCAATTAAATGACCAATTTTACTCGTCTGGAAATAACAACATACGTAAAAAACGAATATTCGTAATTGTAACATTCTTATATGTGAAATCAGAGCCATTGTTATTGATAGGCAAACTAGGAGGGAGTTTAGTCCCCCCCCGCCCTGCGAGGGGGCCTCCATATTTGGAATGTTTTTTTTTTTGCTGTAACTGTTGTAAAACTGTAAGTTTTATCTGTTGTAGCTGAAAAAGAAAATGTTTGCTAAGTTCATTCCCAATTCAACGGGTGTGATACGACTTCTAGCAATAGCAGACGCCTGAGTGAGTTGATCAAACTGACGTTGTCAGCAATCAGGCCTGCAGCAAGAAGGAGCCAGATAATTGGCTAAAAATGGCTAAACAGTTGGCTCAATCGTTATTGGCTGTTAGCTGTGTTGTGTCTATGTCTAGAGCCCCAAAATGTATCGTTCCCATAGGTCCCGATGTATATTTGACTAGGGGCCCCAAAATGTATCTTTACCTAGTCCCACTAACGTATGTTTTGCCTTGGCCCCACAAATTTTATTTGCCTGGGGACCCAAAATGTATCTTTGCCAAGGGCCCCCGAAATGTGTAATTTCCGAGGCCCCACAAAATGTATCTTTGTCAAGGCACCCACATATATATATATATATATATTTGTCTAGGGCCCACAAATTATCTTTACCTGGGGCCCCGAAAAATGTAAATAAAGCTCTGTAATAATACGCAATTGATAAATGAAGAAAAACAAAATTTGAAAGAAACCAATTTCAAAACAAATGTATAATTGATATAAAAATATTAAAAACATCACACGAAATGTCAAGGACCATTGATTTCAGAGTTAATAAATTCAACTTTTCAGCTAAAAAGGAAATATTGTTTTCTACAGGCTAGCATCATTCAATTGTGTGAACTATTACCTGGCACAGCCTTGTGATAGACTTACCATTATCATTTTCATTTAGTTAAGCTGCTTAAAAATATACTTAAAAAAAACCTCTTCTCAAATGAGATTTAATTTTATCATTGTAGATAGCATTGTCAACTTGATGATATAAAATGAAATAAGTGTCCTTCCAAGTTAAATACGTGAGATTTAGACAGTTTAATCGACTTATAAAATGTTGTCTTCTATCTGTGCCTGTTTCATGGCCATGGATAAAATTATGGGGGATGTTGATCGATTTTTTGGTAGTAGCTTTTATACAAAGCGAAAAACGTAAGTAAATATTGTATGACGTCAATATTTGTATTCAAAAGAAAATATTCTCTAATTGGTTTACTCTCTAATACACTTCTTGAATAACATAATACAGGTAATGGTGTTTCATGTCAAAATAATCTCTAACACTTAAGGGTCCAGACGTCTTTAAGCCAACATATTCCAGGGCTGGTTTACTCTCTAACACACTTCTTGAATAACATAATACAGGTAATGGTGTTTCATGTTAAAATAATCTCTAACACTTAAGGGTCCAGACATCTTTAAGCCAACATATTCAAGGGCTGGTTTACTAAGATGAATATAATATTATGTGGTCGAATGTTAGTCCAGCAGGTTGCCTGACAGTGGATGAAGGGGTAGATTATCGGGTCATTGTAAATGTCAAAAATCAGTTGATAGTTCAAAGGGATCAGGAATTTAGTGTCGGTAAAAAAAAAAACGTTGTTCGTTCTACGTGAACAATTTTAATGCTACAGTGCTTTAAATAGGGCGAAACAGTTAACATACAGGCAGAAATACAAACACAAACAAACAAGCACAACAGCTAACGTACAGGCTGAAATACAAACGCACACAAACTAATACACACACACTTGAACAATAAAACACACAAGCTAAAGCTTAATAAATCCAATCAACTTTTCAGAGGAACATTTTTCAAACAAACTGACATAATTAACAATACCAAATATAGAACACAGTAACAGTCTACCAGATTCCTATTTTTTTTACTGGCCGATACTGGCGTACATCGTAATGTCATAGAAATACTCTACAGAAGATGTTTTACTGGCCGATACTGGCGTACATCGTAATGTCATAGAAATACTCTACAGAAGATGTTTTATTATTTACATCACAAGACATTCTTATAAATAAACACAATTCTTGTTTTACATCTCCCATCTTATGTGTTTCAATGCAGTAAAAGTTTTTTCAATCTTTAAGTCACCACATTTCTGTCTGAGTTGAATCACACAGATCAGAAGACCTTTCGTAAAGTCTATATTTCAGTCAAGCAGTTTTTCCCAATGGACCAAAATAAGTAACTTACTTTATGTGATAATTTCATCTTACATCGTCTGAAACTCACTGACTAAGTAACTTTTGATTATACTTTGTCTTACTTTGACTCATTTTCTTACCAAAATAATAATAATAATAATAATAATAATAATAATTACCTTTTAAAATAGTAAACACAATACCATTAAATAGAATCGGAAGAAATATTACTTCGTGGTGTTAAGAAGTTTTCATCGTTAACATAAATGTTAACATGAAACCAAATGCCCAATTAAGATCTGAGATTTAAATATGCACTGTAGTCGATGAGACCACATTCAGTTTACATTGGACTGTAAGGGAAGTAATGCTATTTGTTATGATTTCTTAGAGAGTTATCGCCCATCCCTTGGTCTAAGAGACAATGTACAAACTTAGGATATTCCTCTGTACTTTAACTGATTAGCTTTTAAGTCAAACAAAAGTATTTTGTATTTCAGAGAAAGGAAACAGGATGTTGCCGAAAAGTACAAACCTATTTTCAAAACAATCGCTGTAATGGTCAAAACTTCGATATAATTCTGCTCACTGGTCAATGGTGGACCGTTATATAATGAATCGAACATTGTAAGATTTTATCTTCATTAGCATTTGAAAACAACAATATTGGCCGCTTGTGTTATCAAAGTTAAGACGACAACAATAGTAGTTGAAATGTACTGTTGGTGTATTCAATCCTCACGCTTGCTAATAAGACTTTTAAATGTGAAATTGAAATTTTTATCTGTCCTAATATATCCACCTACATAACCATCTATATTTATTTAGATAAAGCTGTATTAACCTATCTATGTTTTTACCTATCTATATATACATCTCAATAGGAGTTTTATGTATATACGTTTTACTTATTAAAAAAATATATTACTAAGTTTAAATCATCAATCCTTAAACACTCCCCCCCCCCCACTAAAAGTACTTAATTCGTTGGTTGCTTAAAAAATGTTATTTATGAATCTTTGAATGAATCAATCTTTGACTACGCCATACGTATATGAGAAAATGATTGTTAAATGATTCCGTGCGAGTGATTTCCCCTTGACGTCCACCAGCGTTGACCATTAACTCATTCCACTGACCACGACTGTATAGAAGTCACTAAGCCTCATCATGGTACAGTGCACTCTGGTAACAATGTAGTGGAGGTGATCTTGACACCAACTGCCTGACATCAGAAGGTCAATGACATCGAGGTCAGCCAACGGCAATTTATGATCTCTGTCAAGAGTGGCCCCCTCGAGAGAGAACCCTAATTTGATCTTTGAAATTGTAAACAAATTACTTTCTACAACAGCATACCAGTTGATTTATAATGCAATAAAAGAGGTAGAGAAAAACTTGCTGCGTGGCGGCCACACAAAACTGGTAGCTAGTGGCGGCTGGTAGCTACACGGGAACGACACACACAGCTGGTAGCTAGTGGCGGCTGGTAGCTACATAGGAGCCACACAAAACTGGTAGCCAGAGCTGGCTGGTAGCTACAATGGAGCTACATTGTTATCCTTTGTTAAAAAAAACGTGTCAAGTAAACGCACATGTAGCAGTCATGTAGCGAAAGATTTGTATTTTTTAGTACAATTAATCGCGTCACTCTGTTATTATCAAAATGGATTAACAGCTTTTGGTATCGAGCCGTTCAAGTTCAAGACCGTTATTGGATTAGTAACATTAAGTCTGTGCAAAAAAACGAGTAAATCTCTGTGTTAGGTAGCATGAGATACCTTTACCTTAAATGATCATCATTGGTGATACACATACTCACACACACAAACACACAAACACAAATACACACACATACACACAAACACAAACACGCAAACACACACACACAAACACACACACAAACACACACACACAAACACACACACATACACCCATACACACAAACACAAACACACAAACACCCCCCCCCCCACAAACACACATACACCCCCACACACAAACACACACACAAACACACACACATACACCCATACACACAAACACAAACACACACACATACACCCATACACACACACAAAAACACACCCACCTACACACACATAAACACACAAACATACAAAAAACACACATACACATAAACACACACAAACACACACAATCACCCCTCCCCCTCCACACACACACACACACATACAAACATCTTTTCGATCTGAATAGTTCTCAGACAACTCCAGTCTTTAAAGAAACTGGAGTTATGGCCCGGTTTGTGTTGGGTTACCTAGCTGTAATTTTCAGAGAATGTATAACACAAGAATGGTTTGTCTGACCTCTGTGGCACACTAACCTACACACACACAGGCATGAGTGCATTCACACACAAAGTGACCACTGCTGTGATTTACAGTGTGTGTGATCAGGGAACAGTTGATTTTGCCCCGACCATTAGCGGACAGTGTCCTCATTGTGTCCTCACTCACTGTGTCCTCATTGTGTCCTCCTCACTGTGTCCTCATTGTGTCCTCCTCACTGTGTCCTCCTCACTGTGTCCTCCTCACTGTGTCCTCACTCACTGTGTCCTACTCACTGTGCCCTCACTCACTGTGTCCTCACTGTGTCCTCATTGTGTCCTCCTCACTGTGTCCTCATTGTGTCCTCCTCACTGTGTCCTCCTCACTGTGTCCTCACTCACTGTTTCCCTACTCACTGTTTCCTCACTCACTGTGTCCTACTCACTGTGTCCTACTCACTGTGTCCTCACTAACTGTGTCCTCACTCACTGTGTTCTCACTCACTGTGTCCTCCTCACTGTGTCCTCACTCACTGTGTCCTCCTCACTGTGTCATCATCGTGTCCTCCTCACTGTGACAGTCTTCGTGCTATTGCCTTTGAGGCTTCCAGGTCACAAGAAGATCCGCAGATAAATTTGAAAAAAAAAATCTTTCTCGATGTTCGAGATAATATCTATAAATCGATACATAGATCATTAGACATGTTTGACTTAACTATCTATCTATCTATCTATCTATCTATCTATCTATCTATCTATCTATCTATCTATCTATCTATCTATCTATCTATCTATCTATCTATCTATCTATCTATCTATCTATCTATCTATCTATCTATCTATCTATCTATCTATCTATCTATCTATCTATCTATCTATCTATCTATCTATCTATATTCTAGATCTATCTAATTATCTATCTATCTTTGTATATATATATATATATATATATATATATATATATATATATATATAAATAAATATATATATATAAATAAATATATATTATGTCTGAATATTGATTTCACATGATCTGATTTACTGTCTAAAGTTCTGTATAATAAATCATCTTCTCTCATCGTAGGCTGGCATCTAAACAGATTTATTACTTTTAGAGAAGGAAATTACAAAACAAAATATAGATCGCTCAGCTTTGTATTTTCAAAAATAAAATGAAAAATTTCTAATTAGAAAACCAGATTTTTTATTTCTTAAACTAGACAACCATTTTTGTTTTTAAATTTCAGCAACTTTTGTCTTTGTGACCTATCGGCACGTACATATTTTAAGACAAACTTAATTCAATTAGTACACTCCATTTTAAGTGTTCAAATTTATATATACTATCTTTCTACTGATCATGCAACTAAAGTTAGTGGCGTCACGGGAGGACTCCATAAAGTGCCCCCATTTCAGTGCCAAAAATATGAAAGTGATGACAATGCCACCTTTTGCTAAAGGGAAAAAGTAAATGCCACCTTTCGCTGGAGGGAAAAAGTAAATGCCACCTTTTGCTGGAGGGAAAAAGTAAATGCCACCTTTTACTGGAGGGAAAAAGTAAATGCCACCTTTTGCTGGAGGGAAAAAGTAAATGCCACCCTAACCCTCCAACCTTCCCTCACTAATCCACTGATCTCTACATTTAGCCTCATACTGGTTTTATATATATACACGATGAAAATTGTGGATTGGATGTTCATATTGTTTTCATCCTATTACTATATTTTTTGAAATATTTAGAGTTTAACTATTCCAGTCCAAGTTTAATTTATTCCAGTCCAAGTTTAATCTATTCCAGTCCAAGTCTAATCTATTCCAGTCCAAGTTTAATCTATTCCAGTCCAAGTTTAATCTATTCCAGTCCAAGTTTAATTTATTCCAGTCCAAGTTTAATCAATTCCAGTCCAAGTTTAATCTTTTCCAGCCCTAGTTTAATCTATTCCAGTCCTAGTTGAGCAATATTTTTTTTCTCTACTTGAGTTTTATTTTTTGAGTGTTGTTTAGCCACACAAATTATATCTTGTAAGTCTTGCATTCTCCATTTTCTTTTCTCGGCTGCCACCCGGGGGTGGTGTGTGTGGGGGGTTTGAGGGTGAAGATGGTGGAGAAAGTCATGTCATTGTCTCGTTCCTGAGAATGTCTCGACATGGCCGTCACATTTGGGCTGGGTGTCCTCATGCATACAATTTTAACGAGCTGGTCCTTACTTCAACCAGATCGTGTTTATACTTCAGTGTCTAGGTTGTACGTGTTTAACAAATTATTTTCTCTACAATAATAACTGTATCTATCTATTTGTATCTATTTATCTGTATCTATTTTTTAACAAGGCTCCTTTAAACGCTTCTAACACTTATAAACCTCGGACTGGTCGACCCCTTCCCACTTTTTTGACCCCACGACACCTCGACCCCACGACATTATGACCCCACGACACTCTGACCCCGCGACACTTCGACCCCACGACACTTTGACCCCAACGACACTCAGACCCCACGACACTTCAACCCCAACGACACTTTGACCCCCACGACTCTTCGACTACGAAACAGTTCGACCCCTGACCATATGACCCTAGTCAACCGATTAAAAATATAGTTGAATTATTTTTTCTTTGATTTAAATATATCGAATAGTGCGGGGTCAAACTGACCCGTGGTTGAAGTGTTGCGGGGTCAAGGTGTCTCGAGGTCGAAAAAGGTGGGGGGGGGGGTCGAACTGTTCGGGGCAGAAATATCCGGGGGTCGCATTGTCCAGGGTAGAACTGTGCAGGATCGAAAACGCATCTCAGCCGCACGCAGGCCCGTAGCGTGCGGGGGGGGCAGGGGGCTGGCCCCCCTGCGTTTTGTCTGGCCCCTTCTGCTCATTTGTTCTACTTAGTAAAATCTATTACCTGGCCCCCCTGCTATTGCCTGGCCCCTGTTGTAGAATGCCTGGCCCCTGCTGTAGAATGTCTGGCCCCTGCTGTAGAATTTTCACGCTACGGGGCTGGCCGCACGATAGTTAGACATGTAGATCTCCTGCTTTTAACGGGCTGTTTAAAACACTGCGACGCCTTGGGGGCCCATAACTCTTAAGATCAGAGGCGAAACTTTCAGGTGGGCTTGAAAAATGTGGTAATCCCAGGGCGGCACTCGCTTGGCCACCAGAATGGACCCGCGTAAATGCGGGCGCCCCCCCCTTCCCCATCTCGCAATCCGCACTTTTGTTGCTACTGACGTTCCAAAATATAGCGCTATATTTAAACGCATTATCTTTACTAAAAGCGTGGGTGATTACAATCTTCTGGACTAGATAAGTCCTTACACTTGATGATAAGTAACAATAAGTAAGTATGTAATACACGTTGTAATCGCGTTGACATTTGTTTCTCAAAAGCAGGAGAACCGGAAAAAAATCCATCACAAGAATTCGATCGAAAGTAGGTCATGTATATATTTATCTATTTATTCCCACTTTGCCTGTAAAACAAAAACAAACACATAATTTGTAATTTGTTTCTTTTATTTATTTAGCCTTGAGTAACAAAGAGAAAATAAAAAAAAAACAATGCAATGTTACTTTTTCTCCTCCACACACACACTCCCTCCCCAAGCGCATTCTTACACAACATCTTCAAGACTGAGTTCTATTAACTCTAAGAAATAGTTCGAAAAATGAATTATCTACACTACATCACACTGTAGCAGCGCACAGTAGAAAGTAGGAAGAGAAAAGGAAAGAGAAGACGTACAAGTCAAACCAGAACTATTGGGTTAAATTTAAAAATAAAATAAAAGCTTCAAGCTATGACGAATGGTTACTTCCGCTTGATTTCTAGTGAAATTACTTTTTTTCTTCAAATTTGGTTTAGAGAGAGTGAGAGATGGCTGGGGGACAGAGAGAGAGAGGGAGAGGGAGGGAGAGAGAGAGAGATAATTGATTGATGCAAACATAGATAGACCCTTATTCAAATTCCGAATAGACTTTTCTACATTCAGAATTTCATATATGTAAAACACACTCTATCAAATAAATGTTTCATGCTTAATTCCATCCTT
>JAGDYQ010000030.1:695537-719392 GCA_021962125.1 Bulinus truncatus | reverse complement strand
TTACTGCCATAAAATGTGGGCTGCTTCTTTAATCTGTATTTTGCCTATGAGTTACTCTGTATTTATAATTATTCATACCCGTAGAGTTCACAGGTGGTATATTAATAATGCACGTCAATATTGGACGTGTACCTGTAGGAGAAATGGATAGCCTGGTGATTCATTCTTAGATAATTTGTCTGAACGTGTAAATAATTATACAATTTTCTGGAGTCTAGGCGTTCTCTGTTGATAAATTGGCTGCCCTGGAACGAGCTTTTAATTTCTCCATGGCGGTTGTTAATTGGCGAACTCGATGACTTCATTGCGCGCATGTTAATGGCATATTTTTGTATTTGTTAGATTCGATTAATATCTGAATAATTATTTTAAAAAAAAACAACAACTATATTTTTCATTCAACATGGCTGATATCTGCTATATTCTTAAACGTATTATAAATGTACTAGCTGTACCCTGCAAAAATTTTGCATAAAGTTATATTTCTTTAGGTTTGATCAGTAGGCGAGGTTATTTTTGGTTTCGGGCAGATCCGATTTTATCATGATTTTTATTACTAAAACTGGTATACTGTTGTATTAATTCTTTACTTTCGATTTAACGCAGAACCCACAGCGCTATTATTTATATAGATGGGTGTTGGGAATTTCTTGTCCTGCAGCTTATAATTTGTCAAAACAATTTTGAAAGTATTATATCAGAATTTTAAAAAAGGAAAAAAAAAAACTTTTTATAAATATACTTTTATTGAAATGTACTAAAAAGTAAAAAAAAAATGATTAATTAGAGCATACAAATTCTTATATACTTAATATAATCGTGGGGTCCATATAGATTGGCAATACAGATTGTTTATATATTGGTTTTAGCAATTTTTGTAATATTTAGTCAAGTGCATTGTATTCACCCACGCTTTTAATGACAAGATTTCAGACAAACGCACCTACCCACCCGCAGAAAATGAATAGAATTAAATTCATTGTAGTTGACTTGATGGTGTTCTATTTTGAAGCATTTTCACCAGTACGATTAATTACTGAGAAATTGGAAAATAACTTCTAATTATCTCTAAATCTGTTAACCAGTTTCAATGTTCAGTTATCTCTTAAAGGTTATGCCCCTTACACTTTATAATTTAATATCAACATATTGTCTCTTAAAGGTTATTTCCCTTACAGTTTATAATTTAATATCAACATGTAACAGGGAAGTTGGTTGGCAATGCTCTATTGACAGAACTGTTTTGAACAATTTTTAATTCATTTTTCAGTTGTGTCATGTATATGGCCAATATAAATTGCTCGTGAGTGATAAGGTTTTATTCATAAACATAACATATTAGATTAATACACAACATATATAGGCCTATACCACATTATGTATTACCTAGGGTGCAAAAAAATGGAATTAATGTTGGTGAATAGGTGCCCTCGTATTCCAATTGTTTGCACCATTGATTAGCACGTCCTATTGTTAGATTCAACTCCCTAAACTGGTGGGGGATAAAATGGAAGGGAAAAATCGAAGTTGGCATCAGAGTGTAATAGGACCACAGGGGAACAAGACACCAATTGGAACATAACGACTGGGAGATGTTTATGGAGTCTGAATGTCAGTTTCAGATTGATTGGTCCTGTAGAATGACCCCTGTGAATTCTGAGCTGCATTTTTTTTTATAATCATGCTTTGAACCCTGCTTGTTGAATTCTGCCTTGACACAATTCGCCATCTATCTATCTATCTATCTATCTATCTATCTATCTATCTATCTATCTATCTATCTATCTATCTATCTATCTATCTATCTATCTATCTATCTATCTGTCTGTCTGTCTGTCTGTCTGTCTGTCTGTCTGTCTGTCTGTCTGTCTGTCTGTCTGTCTGTCTGTCTATCTATCTATCTATCTATCTATCTGTCTGTCTTTCTCTCTGTCTAACTATCTGTCTGTCTAACTATCTCTCTGTCTATCTCTGTTTAACTATCTCTCTGTCTGTCTCTCTGTTTAACTATCTTTCTGTCTGTCTAACTTTCTGTCTGTTTAACTCTCTCTCTGTCTAACTATCTCACTGTCTGTATGCTGCCTGCATCTACCGTCTGTGTGCATACCCACCTAATACATCACTTCGATGTTCGTCTCACTGGTTGGTAGTCTTAGTTTGTGAGTAAATACTGTTTGCTAAACATACGAGTTAACCCTATTGCACAGTAAGGATATAAAGCAGATAATACATGTCCAAATTTGTCCATGCCGGATAAACACGTCTGTAACAGTACTTTATTTAGTCAAAGAGCTGATACTTTTCGTGCTGGTGGTAGGGACAGCGCCTGTTTCCCCATGATAGCACTCTCTAGCTGACACTTAGTTAATTACATGTGAATGTGTCAAAAAAAAATGACAGTTTTACATCATTCAGACTTCGCTCTTGTCCGTTCCAATCTCTTACATAATACGCTGTGACATTTCACCCGTCCTTTTCATATTCCTTTCATCCGCAAAAGGTCAAAAGTAAAATGCAGTCAAACTCGCATAACTCGATATGCCTTGTAATACAAATACAGTATCGAGTTATGAAAAAAAAAAGACATTTATTTTTAAAGTTCAGTCTTGACAGATTTGTCGAGCTCACCTCAACTAGTGACAGAGGCGTAGCTAGGGGGGGGGATGGCGGGGGTACATATGTCCCCGGGCGCCGAGGTTCAGGGGCGCCAAATGATATATTTTACATATAATATTATATGGTTTTCGAATGGGGGGCGCTAAAAAGGTAAAATGCCCCGGGCGCAAGTCGCTTTGCCCCCCCCCCCTCCCTCGCTACGTCTCTGACTAGTGAGGATTGAGTTTGCAACAATCTGGCCAGAACTAAAAAAAAGTATAAAATAGAAATAACTAAATAATAAAAAAAAGGTTTAATAAAAATACACTTAAAAAGTTCTAAGATAATTTATTATATCATATAAATATTTATTTGAATCATCCACACCAGAATTAAAAGCGTGGGTGATTAAAATATGCTAAACTAAATTTGCCCTGACAGTAATCAGTGGGTCTCAAAAAGTGCCCTTTATTGACAGCTTCGATGAAAACAATACATTAGAACTCAGATGAAAACAATACACTCTCTCCTAATGTTACCTTATTAAAATCAGTTAATCGCCTGTATAATTAAGTGACTTTATTCATTTCATACTACATTCACAATGAGTAGAAATCGATACTTCATATTAGAAAAAATGAACATTTTTTCACTCTTTCACCCATCTGTTTATTTATTTCTGCTCATGTTTATGTAATGTATTCTATTTTTTGGCTAGCTTTGTCATAATTGTCAGTGGCTTAACTAGCTTTAGTGGCGCCCCCGGGGGGCGGATACTTCAAATGCCCGCCCCATTTCCAATCACAAAAGTACTAAAATATGGCTCATGCATGTCCTGGCTTCTAGCGAAAAAAAAACGTTCCCCGAAGGAGACTGTCCCCTGTGTATTCTTCTATTTACGCATCTAATAACAGTTACACCAATAGTCTCGTTTAGTCATTGGTCTAAGTGTTTCCACAGTCTAGCATCAAACAACACCATGTTATTATCTACACCAGTGGTCCCCTAACCCCAGGGCCGCGGACCGGTTCCGGTCCGAGGATCAAATGGTAATGGGCCGCCCAAAAACAATTAATTATTTCCTTCTTTTAAATTCATTTTTTCGTGGCATTGTAAGTGAAAACAATCTAAAATATAAACAATCAATGCCCCCCCCCAACCCAACGGGCCGCGGTGAAATTATCAAACATTAACCGGTCAGTGGCGAGAAAAAAGGTAGGGAACCACTGGTCTGCATTATTGAAGAGAGTATTGTCAAAACATAAGATATGTAAAAAATATCAAATTTACAGACACACACGAGTCTGCATGTTGACGTATTTGAGATGATATGAGTCTTACAACTTTTTTGACATGCTCTCCTTTTTGGGCACACCCGCTTTACAGTTGCGTCATTCAACACTTAGAATGTATTTAATAAAAATAATTTATAAAAAGTAGGATTCTTGGAAATCTCGTATCTTGTATCCGGAAAAAAAATTAAAAAATTAGAACATGGATACGTAACTGGTTCTGGATCGATACTCAAGCTCATCTGGCGGAATCGATTTTTTTACACTCAGCTAGGCCCTCCCGCCTCTCCCCCATCCCTCATTTCGTATTAAACGTGCTCAAACTTTCTTCCCCGACCCCACCGCCTCCCTATGATTCACTGTATTGTTCAGCCGAGTGTTATTCATCTGGAGATTTCTTCATTCCATCTGTTGTCTCCGTCTATGTTGTCCTTCCCGAAATGATTCACTCGTCTGCTGTCCGGTTTCTAAAAAATCTCCCATCAGTAAAAGCCGCAACGGTACCTATACATTGAGTTGCGTTGTATCTATTGTTTTTTTTTTTCGTGTCATGGCATGGTTTTAAAACGTTAAAATATTCTATTATTCTTTTTTTAAAACAGAAAATTTAATGGGTGCGCCCTGACGTTTATTTTAGACAAAGTTTGAGCGTGATTGATTAATCATTAGATTTAAATTCTGAATATCTAATGTATGTAGGACCTGCTATAACAAATAGAATATCGTGTTGTTTTTTTTTTTTAAATTGTTTGTCAGTTCGATTCTATATAGAAGAAGTCCCAAGTTAGTGCTAAAAATACATTCAATAGCCCTGGAGAGCAGCTACTGGGGATATGTTGTTCTTACTCGTTCATCTGCTGAAACACCGCTTGTCCAGTGATAGGGGGGGAGTGGTAACCAGAGCCCCCCCATTAGGGAAGCCGGCCCACTCCACTATTGGGTGTCACTGCTGGAGTAATTCCCATACGTGGACACATCCAATGTGACATTTTAGGGGCACTCACTGTCTGAATGATTTAGTTCTGGTTGGTTTGTTCACCGCTACACCACACTGAGGTCAAGGCTAGCATGGTTTAAAACCCCAAGGTATTTGCACTGAATACTGGCATGTAGTGGCCCGGTAACATATAGCGAGAGATGCGTATTGCCTTGATAAATCATAAAAAAATACTATCCATAATGCAGTAGAAAAATCTTAAAAAATGTTTGTAGCAAATAAAATGAAAAAAAAAACGGACACACTGAAAGCCGCACTAAATTCCACACACTTGAGCCATGAACTGAACCTGTGTTGACCACCATTGGACTATGGATATGTCGGACTAATGTGGTTCTTAGACATGGTGCCGCGTTCATTTCGTTGGATTTTGTGAGTTTCACTTTGATCCAGTTTATTCAAAATATTTAACTTTTTTTGACCCCATTGTCTTGATATATTGACTATGTCGCAGCTCTCTAGAAAGTATTTTTACTATTTAAAAATCCTGCTGCGCCTCTCATAGCCACCCGCTATAAGGTCTTTCATTGACTCTTATGTAAAGCCACCCGCTATAAGGTCTTTCATTTACTCTTATGTAAAGCCACCCGCTATAAGGTTTTTCATTGACTCTTATGTAAAGCCACCCGCTATAAGGTCTTTCTTTGACTTTTATGTAAAGCTAAGCGCTATATGGTCTCATCGCGATGCATTTTTGTGATTACTGAAAAATATATTTTAAGAAATGGTAATCTCAAAAAGGATTCAGTTGGTCTGCCACAACTACTACATAATGATGAAATCAATTTTATTCACATTATAGCTACAATTAAAAAACGCAGTGGCTCCGGATACGGCAGACGTACTCCGTATTTTTTTCCGGGGTACGTGATAGATATGCGCATGCGCTCTACCACTCTAGACGGACATCATTTTTTACGGCTGTAGATGTGCGCATGAGCGATAGCCGGACGAAAATTATTTTTTTTTCGGGTCCGGCTATAGATATTGTCTGGCTATAGATATTGCGCCTAACCCTAATCCTAACCCTATTCCTAACCCTAGCGTCGAAAACAAAATATTAGCAATAAAATGCTGTCCGACTGCCGCGTATACGCACATCTATCACGTACCCCGGAAAAAAAATACGGAGTACGTCTGCCGTATCCATAGCCACTTCCATTAAAAAAATTCAAATTTGACAGAAACTGACGTAATCCATACGAAATGAGTCAGAAAATTCTGCAGTATTAAATTGGTAGTTTCCATATGTCGGAAGAAAGGTTATGAAATGTCTCTTGAACTTGTCCTTGTTTGGGAACACTAGTTACTTAATTTTTTATTTTATTATAGTGCTTTAAGTTTGTTCAATTTCATCGAACGTAGATATTGTTAATAGGTTGCCATTGTGTGTACATCTACTAAACCTACCTGTTCTCCTCCCGGTTATTTTTTTTTTAATTCGGCTATTTCCAATACCTGGCCCATCACCCTGACCCCCCCCCCCTCCAACTTTTGCCACACTGTGTGATTGTTTCAAAATTTAAATCACGCCCATCAAAAATCACATGACGCAGGTGGCTGGATTCGCGCAGGTTTGACACATATAGTTTCACTAATGAGGTCACCGGTCGACACTCTTAGATTGTCGATACGGATATTGAAAATTATTAAATATCTTAATCCTGATAATTTAAAAGAAAATAGTTAGCTATGTGCATGTATATAATCAAAAAGTAGTTTGCATGTCAAGTTTTACATTTTTTTTTTCGGGTTTACCGGCGCAGATTTTTATGCTTAATTAATAACATGCATGCATCGATGGTTTCATTTTTACATATTAAGATGACTTGGACTGGCATACACCATTTCTTGGTGCTGAGATTGCTGCCAGTTAGCACTGCTGTTACGTATAATGTCATACACCCACAATGACACATTCACGTCCTCCTGCCGTCATACGATTTGAAACTGCAACCGCTGTCTATAAACAAATTGACACAGTTCAGTCGTCTTTAGGCTTTACAAGGGGTGGGCAATCGCAAGGCATGCGGGGACTGTTGGCATGCCAGAAAATACACTTAGCGCGCTAAAAAAAATATCAAAATAAATGATACTCGTCATCCCGCGGCGTAAAATACGCCGCCTTATCAATCAATATAATTACTGTAATATTATTTTAAAATAAGCAATCAAACAAAATAACAGGCTGAAATCTTCGGAAAAAATACATGGAATGCAAAGTTGAACTTTGACCTAACCCGAGCGAAACAACGCGAGGTTCGTCTGTGACGTATTGGGGAATTCCACAATCTATAAATAGTCCTGCGTCTTGCGTCTTGAAGCTGTGTTTTATATATATAGATCATAACCATTAGACATAAGGTACTAGCGCGCGTGCACACACACACACACACGCACACACACAAACACACACATACACACGCACAATCATTTGAATTCATTTCATTTTTTTGGCACGCTCCAAAATTTCATTTCAGCTTTATTTTTCAGCACTTTGATAAAATCTTATTTGCCATCCCTGGTCTGTATGGTATTAGGCCTGGCATTTTGTAAACGTTTTGTTGATTGGTGCATTATTGCCCCTCCCCCCCTCCTCCCTGGTCGTCTGCATCACAAATGTGCATGTTATGATGTAATTTATAATACTCGTTTAAACCAGTTTTCCTTTATAAAAAAAAAAATTAGAGAGCAAAGATAAACAGCCGCTCACTTCAAGCCTGACCTGTGGTGAATAATGGCTCACACTGTTCCACCGGTGTGTTAGGTCTGGAGAGCAGTGCCAACATTCACACTTCCATTCTAATTTACTCTGACCCCAGGAGGTGCCGTGTAAATTTAATAAAACTGTCAGTGACCGAGTAAGTCTTGTCCCCATCAGAAACTCGACATCCATTGTCACGCCGCTCACGTGTTTGTCAGTGGTGCTCAAACCTGTTTGATTGATTTCATTTCACAGCGACACACTTGGGTTTGTCTGCTCGTTGACATTTTCTTCTTAACATCCGCGCAAATCCATTTATTTTTTTAAAACGGCTGACATCCAGGCTTGCATTCTATTATTTATTTATGTCCTGAAAATGTCAACTAATTTGAGGAATGTAAACTTTACAGGTTGTTTTAATTATTTAATTATTGTTGTCGTGATTTCGTTTCTTGTCCAGATAAAAAATACTTATGTTATATTTAACGTATGACTCCAATTTAATGTTATGTTGTGTGAAGTCAACTCGTTCACTGTAGTATTTTTTAACTTTCGATGTTAGTATACACATACCTATTTCTTTATGTCCATGACTGCATTATCTTCTGATCATTGAGATCAGGGGGTCGGTGAACATTTTAGAGCTCAGTACCCCAAGGCTAACGAATTTTTGACTTATTACCCCAAACTAGCTGGGTTTTTTTTTCCAAGTCGGTGAAGAATTAACTTAGCTCAAAAAGCAATGTTTATTATAACAGTAGTAAACTTTCAGTATACTCAATAACTAAGTGAAGCAGGTTCTTAATTTGGATCTGGAACAGACGGTTGTAGTGTTTATTTGAACTAATACAAGTTTAAATGTCATTGTTGTGAGCGAGGGATTGGTAGCGTAGAGTGTGCCTGATTTAAACATCCCTGCGGACCGTACTTGGCCCACGGGCTGTACCCATGTAGACTATTACCAATGTTTTAAAATAAATTGTCAAGTAGCTTGCCGAAGAAAAATTATTGGCCAAACGGCTGTTGATCGCAATTTAAACCAATCACACAAATCTATCAAATTAATATATTTTACATTATTTTATTTTTCTAATCACTTTGAAATGAAGGAGTTGTCCCTTAGTGAAATATTCCGTGTGTGTGTGTGGGGGGGGGGGTATAGTCCTAGACTGGGCCAGCGTGTAATTATGTGTTCTTTATTATGTCGCACATGTCATTTAAAAGTATTTAAGAACAACATAAGCCACCCACACATTGTCTTGGATGGGACAAAATGTCACTCGTCCAGTGCGAGTACATGTGAACGGTGCTGGACATTGTATTGAAGCCTTCCCTCGTTACTTTAGAAACATTCCCGCCAGCTGGGGTCTCATTTTTTTTGGGTTTGGACCCACCATTCACTTCACGGTCAATTAGTTGTCATTTAGATCAAGAGCTGCATGGGGGACATGCCAGTCAGCTTTGACACATAGCAAGACAGTCTCTGTTACCGACCGAGACAAAAATAGAACGGTGATTGGTTGTCCCGTTCCCATCTCTCTCCCGCTGCCTTCCCCTGGCCAACACATTGTTTTGGGATAGAGTGCTTACTTTTTGGCAATTGTATATTGATAATTTAATTACTCCAGTAAATTTTTAGTTGTATGCTACTTACTGCAGTGAAAGTTTTTTTTTTGTTGATGGTGTATAACTTCACATTGTTTTTGTTCATAGTGTAGTTACTTCACATTGTTTGAGTTACTTTGCTATCAATTACGATGGTTTGTTTGTGTTTACTACAAGTAAACAGGCGTTATTTGACATTTTAATTCCCTACCAGTAACATTTTGAGCAAATAGTACAAACATTCTACCTAGACGGTTACCGTTTCACTTCATTTTCAGTTCTAGGGGATGTAACTCTACCTTCCTTTAGTTGATGACTTAGGCGTGATAACCTGGGTCTACACCAGCGGATCTCAACCTTTTCGCGAGAGTACCCCAACGGGTGAGAAAGTCTGTCCGCGCGTACCCCTCACACGTAAGGTTGCGAATGTACTTATTTTCATAAAGGAATGCGCTGACCTCTCTAATGTGATGATTGGGCACATTGTTTGGTGATCGGTCAAGCAGCAAACTGGCGACTTTCTTCAAACTCTTGGTAGTTATTAAACGGACATTATATGTCGCTGCGTATACCTGATATAACCTTTCCCCGTGCTTCTTGGAGTACGCTGACCGCCGGCAGAGAACAGCGGGTCTACACGCATAACGTATTTTTGGATACATCCATCCGCTGCTGTTCGCTAGATTGTTTTTAAACTATGATTCATGAATTCAAAGAGATGATGCCCTGGGGTTGCGGGTGGTTTTGCGTTGGATTGTGAGCACCCTTCTTCACTTCGGCTCTCTATTTAGTTTAGTCCATCGGTGGTGGGGGTGCGAATTAAGATCAACAGCTGGAATATTGTATTGTTTTTTTTAATGAAGTAAGACTTTATTGACTGATGCCACCGTGACTAAAAAAAAACAACATACATATGTCATTGCTAGTAAATTGCATTCACTGTGATTGCTAGTAAAGTTTATTCACTGTCATTGCTAGTGTCATGGGTATATTTTTGTTGAACTGTTGTATGTATATAATTTATATTTTACTTCTGCTTCTGGTAGGTGTATATTTAATTTTGTCTCTTCGGAGTTTCTTGTTGACTGCTTGACTCGGGTGTATATTTATTATTTGTAATTAAATGTCCACAGACGTAACACATGTAGAGAATCGATACAAAGCACTGAGCAGATATATATATATATATATATATATATATATATATATATATTATTTATTCTTCTATATTACATACATGATCCAATGATAATTGATGTGAAAACCAAGTCACGTCATTCCAATCAAGAATATAAAGTCGTCTGTATCATGTCTGAAGAAACCTATCGTCTGCTCTAAACTAATAATTTCACTTCCGCTACTAAGTGGCCAGATAATTAATAAATCTCTAGGTTAAATCCAATATCGTAGGCTTATCTTATTATTACAGCTAGTACAGTTTATTCACTGTCATTGCTTGTAAAGTTTATTTTACTGTCATTGAACTGAAAGAATTGACCAGAAATGTCATACATTAGCTTGCATTCACTAGAGTGAAATCTTCGTTGTCTCATTGGAGCCGCCTGTCAACTGGTAAATTTACCCATAGCTTGCATTATTATTGCATGCAGACGTCTAATATATATATATATATATATATATATATATATATATATATATATATATATTGTAACACTATGTTTTTGTATATAATGTTATGGATGTGATGGATACTGTTGTAGACACCAATTTAACGTTGGAATTGTCAACGTTATGGTACTATCGTTGTTCCACCAAATGTAACACTGGGTGTTCCTCACTGCTGCTTCAGATACGTATACTGGTTTTATGTAGCTGCCGATATTATAACTGGTTTGTAAACTTAAGTAGCGTTCAGTCTCAATGCACTCTCAAACAACACACCAATCAATGAGGCAAAGTTCCACGATTCAATTATATTTATTAAACAATAAGAAGACCTGTAATCTGAACTTGTTGCAGCAGTATTCACATAAATGCTTCGTACACAATATAACACGTAGTATTCCAGGTTCCCGAAGGAATTATCTGGCAATACTTTGACACTTAGTATCCTGTGTCCCCGAAAGGATTATACAGAGATATTTCAATAAAATAGACTTTGACTGTGTACTGTAAAACTCAATAACTTGATAGCTTGTGCCTCTATTATTTCTCCACTAACTTCTCCTCTAACTATCTCTACAACTGGTGTCCTGATGTCTCTATCGTCAGTCTTTCGAACTGTCGGTCTCGATGTCTTTCGTCGGTCTGACGAAATTTCAGTTACATCTCTTATTTATGTGTTGGTGAAGTATCACGTGCCCCAAACGCCCAGAACGTTTGATTGGTTCCCTAACACCCTTTCTAACTCATCTACATATTAATGACTCTTATTCCAGCCTAGGGATTGGTGCGGCTAAAAACTCTCTCTGGGCTAGTATTCCTTTGTCTCCCTAATTACATCTATCGTCACCTACCTCTGGGGGTCATAGACCTCTGGGGGTCATAGACCTGTGATGACAACCTAATTCTACCCTAAACAAAGATACCGCTGGAATTCTAGTTATCAAAACATATGACTGTATCATGGACCCATGAGTTTGACAGTGGTTCTAAAATTGTATAGACCTATCTAAAGCTATTGTTACATATATATATATATATATATATATATATATATATATATATATATAATATATGCAAAATCTTACTGTATCGCCTTATGTTGTAATTAAATAGACAAAGTTCTGAGACCAGGTGATGGTATAAGAATTAGACATGGACGATATTGTATAGACCTCATGTTTTTGTAAAAATTCAATGTGATTGTTTTTTCACCTCCATTACCGTTGACTGTTATACATGTAACACTATATTTAGTCTGACCACGGATGGTTAAACAAGGTGGCCCACCTAGGGCCTCCACTGCAATAAGTCCCCTTCGAGTATTATGTGGGTCCTTAGTCTATGTTAGCCTAGGGCCAGCATTACCCCTGTAGGCCACTCCTTGGGTCACCTAATACATGTGTCTGATGACAACCTTTACATGTGTCTGATGACAACCTTTACATGTGTCTGATGACAACCTTTATATGTGTCTGATGACAACCTTTATATGTGTCTGATGACAATCTTTACATGTGTCTGATGACAACCTTTATATGTGTCTGATGACAACCTTTACATGTATCTGATGACAACCTTTACATGTGTCTGATGACAACCTTTACATGTGTCTGATGACAACCTTTATATGCGTCGTAACAACTCGTCACCCTTCTACGTTCTTACAGCATTGCGCTATTAATCGCACGTCGCTTTTGTTTTTGAAGTTTTCTTCTTACGTCCATTAATGTTTACCAGATTGAAACTGTCGATAATCATAGTGCGCTGGACGCTGAATAAAAAATAACACTTTAAAAAGAAATCTTAGAATGGATGCATTTTGTTATAACTGGTGTTGGCTGTGTAGTGAGAGAGAGAGAGAGAGAGAGAGAGAGAGAGAGTGGAGGAGGAGGGGCTGATTGAGAGAAAGATGCTGAAAGACACTGATCAATAGCCCGGTGGCAGTAAAGGCAAGCATGACTCAAGCCTTACATTTACAGTATCGATCTGCTGCTGCGGCCAACAGTGGGACTGGCCCGCATCAAGGCAACGGCTGATGGAAGAGTGTTTGATCGTGATAACAATTACTCAGGTTATGAACACTTTTAAAAGCGAAAACACAGCTGCATTTCGCAAGGCAATGCTGGCTATTATATCTTCACAAGATGGGAGTTAGCAGTCAGCAAGAGTTCACTCTTAGCTTGAAGAAATGCACAGATATACACATACATAGATATACACAGTTCAAACTTAGGATTCCAGTCATTTACTTCTTGCTTTTCATTCAAGATATTGTCTAAGTAAGATCAAATATTAACAGATGTAACATTTGAAACAGAAAGTCTCAGTGTATAACTCATCACTGGGATTTCGAATGTTCAGGAATATATTGAAATTGTCAATAATAACACAGGTTTAAACAACTGTGTTATGATTGTGTTGTACCATAATATGGACTTATCGGAAATTAGGCTAAGTTGTTTAATTAATGTATTCATTCTGAATTTCGGAAATATTAAATGATTCATAATAATTGTCAGCGAGAACACAAACAATGAATATCACTCTGGTATGAAATATGTTGTACAGACCCATTATTATTATTTTTGAATGCTCATTTAGTTTAAATGCCGGGACTATATATATATATATATATATATATATATATATATATATATATATATCCCGGCATTTAAATTAATGATTCAGTTTAATCTGATGTCTTATTGTCTCCGTATTTACATTCTTAACATGACAATCTACAGACAAACTCACATTTAGTCCACCTATTTATACAGTACTCACTACACAAATAAACACACTCATGTAAAACATTCTGAATACTAATCCGCTGTTGTGACATTTATGTCATTTGGTCGCTCTCTTCACTAAAGTAGACACTCGTACTATCACACATACATTGGCCGTGGATCTAAATGTCTGATTACCTGCTCCATTTAAACATGGATTAAAAACCCAATTATTTTGAAACCAAAACCCTTCTCTTTATTTCTCATTTTGATCCCGATAATGGTGAGCTGGACAGCCAAGAGTCTATTTCATTATAGGTCAGACCATATTGTTGGTAATAGGTCAATACATTATGGGTCAGGCCATATTGTTGGTAATAGGTCAATACATTATAGGTCAGGCCATATTGTTGGTAATAGGTCAATACTTTATAACGTAAAAAAAAAACGCCAACTCTTTCTGATTCTTGTCTAGTAGCAACAAATACGTTCTTTGGTCGACTATAGGGGCACAAACTCCCAAGGTAAGGAAATCTTCCCCTAGCAAATATGTTCTACCTGCCGCCATATCACATTAACTTCCCTGGGTTTAAAAAAAAACAAACAACTCAACTAAATTAAAGGAATTTCGCTTGTTTCCCACAACCGACCGGTTTCCTTGTCTGTTTGCGCCCGCTGTATTTGAAATTGTCGAACACAACGACACTGCTAGATTGGCTACGGGAGCCGCCGTGTGTCTGTAACGGTACTACTATTGCATTTTCCCCCCTTGCACGGACGGCACTCTTTCCCCTCACTTGGATGGAGAAATGCGTTGTTAGTTTCTAGCCTGTGTGTACCGGTGCGGGACAAGCGGAATTCTGTGTCCGTATTTACAATTTTCACGTGATTTGTCTGTTGTGTATTCCTTTATCGACTACTTGTATCTGAATAGTGTGTGCTACAGATTTCATTTTATTTATCGTTTACAGCTTGTTCACATTTGGCAGTGTGTTTAATTGGATTCCGTAAGCATCACTTGTATTAACTTCAAATCTTTTATCTATGTTTGTCTTCTTCGCATCATTGCTGTGTTGTTTTATGCCCCCCCATGTTATATCTCTGTTGTAACTGATACCATACCATAATGGGTTAGTTCTTTAACATTACACACATCGTTAACCAAGAACACAGTGACTGTTCGTTCCCCCCCCCCCCTTTAGCTTGTTTATCTTGTTATTAAAGTATTAGCCACTGCCCAACCGGAAGTGTAGAATTAGGTGGGTCAGTGAAGGCAGGAAGCCTATTTTGGGTGGCATTTGTAGTCATTTTTTTGTCCTCCCAGTGGCTGTACTCACCCGCATCATTAACCCGCCATCATCCCTACAGTAAGTCGTCGGCACAGCTCACACGATAAAATGTCATGAGTTGACGCGTGGGTGAGTCACCCGGTTCCCTCACTCCCTCCCCGCTCCCTGCAGACACCCTCCTCCCCCCCCCCCCCACCTCTTCTCAGATCTTCAAGTTTATCCGCGGAGGTCGTGTTGAATTGTTTCATATTTAGCTCTTTTTTGGAACACCTTTTTTTCCCCTCCCTCCGATGTTGTTGCTTGTGTTAAATTTGGCACCGCCTTACGGTGTTTACATCTGCTGCAGATGTTGTCTTGACCTGAATATTAGCCGGGATTCTAAAATCTAATCCACAGAAGAAAATATCTCCAGTGAATTATATTTAGAGTGTTGTGGTTATTTAAAAAAAAATACATTTGGTTTTACATAGTTTTGTTTGGCCTAATTAATTCTGTCGAGTTTATTCCAGTGAAAATTTGGTTATGATTCTTAGTTTTTTCTTTCTTTTTTTTCACGCTCTTTGGAATTATGCCATCAGTGTGTGGTAGTGGTGTCTAATTATTACCCAATGCTTGAATTCCTTTTGTTTAATTCAAAACATGACAGAGAGTGCCAATATCCGGCTTGTTTCTGTGTATGTGTGTCAGTAAAAACAAATAATTACCATTGTTATCTAATGTTTATATAGATGTGTTTACTTGTTCTTTTAGATGATTGTCATGGATGACGACTGCGCAATGGATTAATTTAATTGTACGCTCTGGATAAAAGTGACTGCAAACTGACAAGTCACATACTCGCCTGTTTCACTGAATGTACTGGATTATTACAATTAATTGATGGACGGCTAGTGTTCCAATTGTCCTGGATAATATTATTTCTCTAGGACCACATTGGATTATTTGTGGATAACACTCGGACGTTAACATTGAATTTAAGTGAGCTGTTAACCTTACCAAGGTAGGTAAGTTGACCACACCTTTATTTATTGTCCCCGTTTTGTCTGTCTGTCTGTCATCACCCTGGATATCAACAACCATAAGTCCTAGACCCATGATGTATATATCATTTTGTAGGTCTTAGCCTGCCATGTGTGCAGCAAAATTTCATTTCGCGATCTGACCTCTGAGGGCCGTAAAAGGGGGCTTAGAAAGTACCATTTTTTACTATATAAGCTATATTAATAAAGGAGCGCCATATATCTCAGCAACCATAAGTCCTAGACCCATGATGTATATATCATTTTGTAGGTCTTGGCCTGCCAAGTGTACATCAAAAGTTCATTTCGCGATAGGACCTCTGAGGGCCGGGCTTCAGGGCTCCTAAGGGGCTTATATATTATATATATAGCCCCATTCTACACATTGAACGTTCAATAACCCATTCATTTGGTGCGAAATACTGCAGCACGTTGTTTCACCAAGATTTATTAAGAAACTCATCAAATGAAATAGTAAGTTTGTGTTCTGAGTTTAATCGAAAGTATCAGAGCTATGCAATAATTGACGGAGTTTTCGGACCGGACGATTAAATGACTACAATTTCGAATGTTTTCAATTATGAGTCCTATTTCAGTAACCACAAACCACTTGTAGTTAGATTTTTTTTTTTTTTTCAAATATAAAGAAACGTCTTTATAATATTTTTTTAACAGATATATGCATTACACAATTGAATTTATAAACATTTCCAAAATTTACAAATATTTACTGAAAGCTAACAAACGTACTAATACATAACATGAAAATGCGCTAACACGTCCTGTGTCCAGAATGGAACAGGCTTAATTGCTTGTTTTTTTAGGATTTGATCTGATCGTGTTTTAAGACTTTATTTCAAAGGTGGTGATGGCCTATCAACAATTGATTGGTCAAACATGATTTGTTTATGTGATGTGTTTCATATTTCAGTCAGGTGTAGGTGCATTCATTGGCTTTTACCCGTAAATATTTTTTTTTTTATTTTCTAAATTTTAATTGCTGTGTTTTTAAAACGACACTAAACAGTGAAGTACCCCCCCCCCCCACCCACTTCCCACTGAGCTAAGCCATTACTTGTGTATAATGTGCAATTATCACCTGTTATAAGCTCGTTTATTTTATGCATCCTTCGCCAACCCCACCAATTGTTTATCTCACTTGATGCGAGTCGTTTCTGAAGTGTTCCTTAAGTTTCATATTATAACAAAACATGTTGAGAGATTCACGTGTCAGAAGGCAGTCAGGTAGCGCTGAGGGGAGGGGGGGGGAAACACTTGTTATGATAATTACTTTTACATTAATCCAGATGTGGATTAACTCTCATAACGGATGCCTCCCCCATCTCCCATAACTTATCGTGTTTCAGTAGGAGTGAGTGTGTGAGTGTATTGTTTCCAGCCAGTGTTTCAGTAGGACTGAACCAGGCAAAGTGTTCTGAAGGCTTATCTGTATTGATTAGTGGCTGCCTGAGAGCACGGCGTGCCAGGCCAGCCTGGTTACACTCGGTCGATAACTTGATAGCGGGCACCATCAGGACGTTCTGTCGGACCACTGGCTCTACTTTGATGTTGTACACACACACACACACACACAAACACCGTCACGTCATCGGGCGTTTGGAAATAAATTTATTGTCGGACTGACCCAGACCTCTACTTACTACCTTTTATCCTCATTTGTTTATCTATGTGTGTGTAAGATTGCAGTGTATATATCACAGGAGTTGTTTTTTATTCAGTTTATGATGTATTACTAACATCAAGTGACATTCAGTGATAGTGTTGTGGCCCCTGGCAAAAACGTTCTGTACAAACTTCGTCCGTGTTGGTCATCGCTGTAGCGCTAGGGAATATTTCTTGGAAGAATTAGGCACATGCCATGTTTACGTTTTGCGTCTTTACTGCCCCCTAAATAGATGAGATTGAAATTGACCGCCCTAATAATAGACTCGTTATAAAATGTTGGCAAGAATATTCATGCAGACGGACAAGACCTCAACACTGTAAGTTTCTGATTGTAATTTGGTGTGTGTGTGTGTATTTGTGTCGTACGGTTGTTATAGTTGAATTTGATAGTGTAAATGATATACATTTTAATTTTTTTCGTTTTGTTTGGCTAACATCAGCATTCAACAAACCGTCTTCTGTGTCTAGCTACGAGTAGGAGGGCAAAGATAGAAACTGAATGCACAATGAGTTTCATTTTATGTTAATGTCCTGATGTCCGTATTTATAGCCAGGAAAGTGAACCCACTTATGTAAACAGTCATAAAATCTATCCTGCATTTCCCCCCCTTTACCTTGGTACAATTTTTTAAAATGAATTTTCTTAATGTAATACAATATAATGTAATACAGTATAGTGTAATATATTACAACGTAAATAATTGCTAACTACATTCGATGATTTGGCCGTTTCAACATTTGAAATAAAAATGTATCCTGCAGTGAGAACTGTTCTCTATTTCATGTCAATACCACAACGACATGGTGAATAATGAAGCTTTTGTTTACTGCCATATTTCATATATTATCTGAATTAAAGCTATGAATAATTGATGTCTCGCAAATAAGTTTTGCTATTTTATGAATAATTTGTGTGTTACAGTGTAGACTTTCACTAGCTGTCTAAGGAAATTCGTCGATCGTCCACCTACATATATCATTCTTTAGTGCCGAGTGTACTTGTTAATTTTGGGAATACTTCCTGCTCACGCTGTTTAGCACAGAATACCGATGATGGCTGTGAGCCACATCTTATTGGTCATAGATTTGTCTCCCTTTTTACCCCATTAGCAATCAGGAGAGTTCATCGAAAACCCCTGTGTTAACGTGTGCACTAAACATGATTGGATCGCACTGAAGGAAGAGAACAGTCGCTAAGGCCTAAAATCGTTTTGTTAACTCTCGCACTAACATGACTGAAAGAGAACAGCCACTAAATCACATTGTTAATGTCAGCTAGTAAGTGTGACTATATGAGTCAAGGTGTATTTCAACGGTGATAGCCTGTGGTTCCTATTCGTGGAGTGAGCTCCCGTTGAATCAGTTTTTTATTATTATTATTATTTTGTATTACTTTTATTTTCTATTTTTTTTTTCAATTCACAATGATGCTGCTCTGTATGGATTATTTTATTTTTGCTTTTTAAAGAACCAACGATGAAGGTCTCATCGATCTTATTACAAGGTCACCCCTTGACTATATTGTTAGGCCACCCTTTGACTATATTGCTAGGCCACCCGTTGACTTTATTGCTAGGCCACCCCTTGACTATATTGTTAGGCCAACCCTTGACTATATTGTTAGGCCACCCCTTGGCTATATTGCTAGGCCACCCGTTGACTATATTGCTAGGCCACCCTTTGACTATATTGCTAGGCCACCCTTTGACTATATTGCTAGGCCACCCTTTGACTATATTGCTAGGCCACCCTTTGACTATATTGCTAGGCCACCCTTTGACTATATTGCTAGGCCACCCCTTGACGATATTGCAAATCACCAACTGGTAATAGTTATTAAGATCTCTGGCCCTACATTTCAGAGTATACTTTTTTTTTACTGAAGTATTTCATCACTGAAACTCCCCCCCCCCACCCCCCCCCACCCACATTTAACAGATCGATCATCTAGATAAGCTAGATATTGATTTTTTCAATGCAGTTCTTTTTTTTTTTCATCCCTTAATTGAAAACTTTCGTTCTGTCAATGCAAACAGTTTCATCTCGTTATTGCAACTTTTACGACTTATTTTTTTTTTTTATTGTCTGGGCCACCCGCAGGCTAGTCAGTATGTCACCAGATTTTTGTTTTCTACAACCGGCAATGTCAATAAACGAGTCACAATCGGGAAATATCCGAATTGAACATGTCACCGGTAGATGTCGCTTTTACTGAACACACCGCCATTGCCTGCTACACATCGGACATAGTCATCTTTTTCTAACTGTACCTAAACATGATACAAGCCTAAAAACATGTTCAGTTACAGGCTAGAAAATTACTGTACCTAACATGATACAGGCCTCAACACATATTCAAGGTTACGTTTCATATTTGTGTAGTTTTTTTTTTTTTTATTACTATTTCCATTTCATTATAAAGGCATCTTCTAACTGTGGCCATTTTTTTTTGTATTGTAGATATACAAACTTGTTTAGTATTGTTTTCAAATACTGTTACCACACTTGTCCATTCACCCAGAACACGTTCCAATTCTTGCATCACCCATCCCAGCATCCCGGAAGTCTCTGAAAATATTCCGGCCTGTGGTGTTCAATCGTATACTCAGAAAACAGTGACGATCTACTCACAGAACTTTCATTTATTTTTTTTTTTCACTTCTGATTTATGATGATCACAACGTACGTTTTTCTTCGTCTATAACAGGGGTCGGCAACCTGCGGCTCGCGAGCCGCATGCGGCTCTTTCGATGTCAAACGGCGGCCTAATCAAATACCATAATCTTAAAACAAAAAAATGTTAGTGGTTCTTTAAAAACTTGAGAAAAATTTAAAATTTTAACGTTTGGCTCTTCCGTCTCAAAAGGTTGCCGACCCCTGGTCTATAACATACTTGATGTACACTCATGCAGTTGTTTACCGCGCTTAGCGAAAGCGTGTTTTTTTTATGTTTTTTTAAAATATATACATACTTTTCTCCTAACCGTGTGAAGCTGTAGCTTTTACCAACTAATAAGAAAATTGTTTAAAGGTCAGTGACATTTGGTGTTAATTTCCGTCTCTGTGTATGCGGGGATGTGGGTGAAGGATCAATTTTCATTTTAATTATCGAGTTATTATATATCATGTCTATACAATGTAATGTCACCATAGTTTATTCAGTTTATCCAGCTCCATCATCATCACACCCTTAGCCAGGGCAAGATTTACAGACCGCCCGATTAGGCCGTGGCCCAGGGGCCCCGCAAAATAAGGGGTCCCAAAATGTTGAGTGGTTCATACTCATTTAAAAAGAAACCCAACAAACCTAGAAGTATTTTTATTTTTCAAAATGGGGCCTCGAATTTTCCTTGGCCCCTAAAATTTGTAATTTTGGCTCTGTCGTTAACCGATATGGTCGTTGTTAAAACGATTGGACACATCAACAGACGTATTTCCCCATAGTAACATATCCTGAGCGGCGTCTTTAGTTTATTCATTATTCAATTTACTGGGTCATTAATGAGTATTACAGATTATACAGTTTACTGGGACATTAATGAGCATTACAGATTATACAGTTTACTGGGACATTAATGAGCATTACAGATTATACAGTTTACTGGGACATTAATGAGCATTACAGATTATACAGTTTACTGGGACATTAATGAGCATTACAGATTATACAGTTTACTGGGTCATTAATGAGCATTACATATTATGCAGTTTACTGGGACATTAATGAGCATAATAGATTATACAGTTTACTGGGACATTAATGAGCATTACAGATTATACAGTTTACTGGGACATTAATGAGCATTACAGATTATACAGTTTACTGGGTCATTAATGAGCATTACAGATTATACAGTGTACTGAGACATTAATGAGCATTACAGATTATACAGTATACTGAGACATTAATGATTATTACAGATTATACAGTTTACTGGGACATTAATGAGCATTGCAGATTATACTGTTTACTGATCACATCTTGACGCAGTCTGCGTAGTCTATCCAGGTCTAAGATGGCCCCATGTTCACAATACGATATTAAGAGATACTTTCTTTTAATAAGCTATGATCACTTTGGACATAACAAGCTACTGTAGTCAAATAACGTTGCTATGTTATATTGTTGTTACACGTGATTTTTCGCGACATAACTCTGTGATTACTTATTAGCCTCGGATCACTGTATATGAGTAGTGCACCATGTACTATTGGTTGTATTTTTTTCCTGCTCAGGGGCAGTTTGCGTGAATAGACTTACTGTTTCCCAACGATACCCCGCTTAGCAATTGTAGGAATAATTCTATTTTTTTTTCAAAGCCAGCACTTCCCCGTATACATGGCATGCATTAATTACAGACGTTTTGGCTGCTGGACGGTCGTTCTATTTTTAGTATCAGGGTTAATGGGCGGAAATATTGGCAAAGAACAGGACAGAAAGATGTATGTATACATTAATCTGTAAAAGTTTTTTTTTTTTTTGAGAATCTGATAGATTAGACGTAATGTTCTTAAATAATTACTTAATACATATCTACAACGCCCGCACGCACCCACTCACGTGAATGTAATAATGCAACGTTGCCAGAAAGTTTTGGATCAAAGTAGCACTAAACATATTTTTTTTTAAAAAAAAGCTCAAAGTAGCATACACATTCTTTAACCTCTTAAACTTTTCTGCAAACTATAATTTTACGCTGCTTAGGAGCTTTGTGTGTGTGAAGTCCCTGGACGGATGAGATGAAATCTCTTAGATGCTATAAACCACTAATGGGACTGTTGTTTCATGGTGCCCTTCTTTCATCCACACCATAGCCGATAGTGCAATGGCCATGGAAGCACCATGGGAGTTATAGCGGGGATTTTTAAGCATGACCTGAAATGCCTATTGGTCCTCGCCGGAGATTGAACCACGGTCGACAGGACAGTCGTGAGCTTTACCGCATGTTGCCAAATTATAGAAAGTTAAACAGTATGGCGACATTGTAGTAATGTAATACAACAAACGAAATATACTGTCAGAAAGTTTCTTATAGACAGTCCATGGTCCATAATATAGAGTCTTAGTTCATAGTACTTCAGCTCATGACCCCAGACATCTCTATACTGTCCAGTTCATGACTCCAGACATCTCTATACTGTCCAGTTCATGTCTCCAGACATCTCTATACTGTCCAGTTCATGACTCCAGACATCTCTATACTGTCCAGTTCATGACTCCAGACATCTCTATACTGTCCAGTTCATGCCTCCAGACATCTCTATACTGTCCAGTTCATGGCCCCTGAAGACCTGAAAATGGTGCTTTATTAATCCCACGGCCCTTTACTTTCTATGGCCTTGTACATAATAAAAAAACTGTATTATGTAAATGTGTTTATCTGGTTGTTGTGTTGTTGTTTTGTTATAAGTGCAAATTTGTTCACCATACATGTTTACATTTGTAAGAAGATTTGTATGTGCTAAGTCTTGGTTTGCACAACAGAAACATTGTTCTTTCTTCATGCTATCGTTTCATTACGTTTTTTTACACATGTCATTATCTCTAAGATTCTGAAAAAAAAAAAGATAATAATGAATGCGTAATGTTGCGATCTTGTGTTCTCGGCCTCACATTCGTCATTTTCGTTTCCCCACACCTTTGGTAACATCAGTTTTTTTTTTTCTGAAGATAAAGCGATTCATTGAAAAATGTTGGTGGATGATAAAGTGTCATGGGTACTATGTATGAACATTGTAAGCTAGTCAAAAATGTATATGTCGAGGAGTTAAGGTTGATTTAAATATCCAATAATTGATTTAATTTGTGCATATGTGTTAATCACACTTTTTAAGTAACTCTAGAGAGTATTAATTTTTAAATTGTTATGTGACGTAGTTTTTTCTAGTTTGACGTCATTTAAGATTTTGCGTAGAAACAAGCCTTGGTGATAACGGCAGTTGCTTTCTAGTTCTTGAACATACAAGACGTATTATTATTTAACTCTAGAAGAAGTTAATATATTCGCTTTCATATAGCAACTCATATATATTATTTGATCTTTTGAAGATGTGCCTTTATGATTCAACATGTTTGCTATGTTAATGTCTTCGTAAATAAATGTACCAATGAATCAGCAACATTGAGTTCAGCATTGATTTGAGTAGTGTTTGTGTGTGAGGAATAAGAGACACGCTACCACAGTAACGCCTCCAGATTCAGTCTGACTGCAACTGCAGTCAGACCCCCATAACATCAAGAGACCTAACAACCTTCACAATGGTGGCAGCGTAGAGAACCCTAGCAGCCTAAGCAAACCGAAGCCTACCAGAG